>AP028449.1:10851204-10994017 GCA_036509395.1 Antheraea yamamai | reverse complement strand
GTATGTAAATATAATTACGATCCCTTTGCATCATTTAACAATAATAGTAGTTTGTCAAGATCTCGGCACTTGTTTGAATATACGTAATACTTAGTACAGATAGGACTGTAGGCTAATAATCATTACATAGTATAAAACAAAGTCCCCTACCGCATCTGTCTGTCTGTCTGTTCGCGATAAACTCAAAAACTACTGAACGGATTTTCAAGCGGGTTTCACCAGTGGATAAAGTGATTCATGAGGAACGTTTCGGTATATAACTTGTCAAGGATTTTTTTATAATCAGGGCGGACCAACGTCTGCCGGGCCCGCTAGTATCGTATATAATAAAGATAGTAGCAATGTGTAAAGTATACATATTTCCCTTTAAGGTTTCCTTATTTAATAAATGTACAGATTATGCTCATAATGAAAACTACGTCATTCAGTAGCTGTTTTAGAGTGTTGCGTTTCTGGATTTGTGACTTTATTGTCAGTCGCTTTTCTAGTGACTTTCTCTATGCTAGGATTACAGGCATGTATGGCAGCTGCGAATACTAATGCTGCTATTGCTTAAGAAGTGCTATTGTTCTTAGATTGCATTGTAGTTACTATTACGTGAAAAGCGTCTGAGAGAGAAATTGTAAGCGAACGTAATGCAGAGTTAAGATAAAAATGAAACCGTTCGTAGATATTATATTTGTAAACATCTGAGTTTGTGTAAAATATTAGTTCAGTTAGGCCATATAATTGACGTATAGCTCAAAATCTAACGTTAAAATTGTAATGACGTGATTCAGAAGGTTATAATTGTGAATCAGTTACCTATCTGACCTAATTTTTGGCGATATCTACACTCAACTTTAGATGCAATTATTGGCAGGAACTTTAGTATATTGCTTCAAAATATTCACACTACGAGAAGATAACAGAATGTGAAGGAACTCTCTTTTTGTATTTATTTATTTTAACTATGTAATTATGTAGCTTTAGGAACAATTTCTGCCAACAATGATTATATCTTATTTGCCTAAATATCTAATTGTTGCATTAAAACAAGTTGATAATCCTAGTATTTGTTTCACATCTTTGTACTTCGTAGGGAGCAATGTAATAATAATAATCAACTGTCTGGTTTAGTAGTCCGTGTTGTGTTCCTAACATCTACATACTGAGAGGTAATCCGAGAGATTTGGACTCATGCCAGAGTTTGTTTGTTGACTATTTCGTGTTCGCCTTCCATACCAATAAATTGGATTTTCAGTAGTAACTTGGTAATAAACTACTTCTCTCTCATGAACATAATATGAATTTACACCGATTTTGGTATATATCATCGATTCGATAACCATAACTATAGACAGATATATCGTCTAATATTGATCAGCATTTAAAATGTACGTGTGAGAGTTGGTAATAATATATATTAATTAGGAACTGAATTTAGAAACGACAACGCAATGGTGATGTTCCCAATTCATATCTAAGGAAGAAAACTGAATCATTTTTATCAATGCTATCATAAATGAAGATGCAATAATTTTCATGTAGACAGTATGATTTTGATGGTACCGTATATTTACTGGATCGAATTAATAACAATTCATTTCATATGTGAATTGCTTTATAGAAATGTAACTTTCAAGTTTAAAGCGTACAGAAAAATTGTAAAGCTAAAAGGTGTAGGTAGGTATCAAACCTCGCAATTATATATAATAATCATAAACATATAGTGGTACAACAAAATACTCCCGAGGAGGGTGATATCAGACAAGAGGCCGATCGTAAAAATTAAGCCAATCACACATTATAATATCACAAACATCTTGTGTCATAGGTGGGATAAGGGTAAAAAGATGATGATTTACCTTTCAATTTTCCTCATGCCGTACTTCACGAGTGCATCCCAGTCGGAATCTTCGCTTCTAGGTTGGGAATCGAGTTGCGGTGGCTCTCTGGTTAAAGCCCTCGCTTGTGACTCTACTTTTACGAGAACAGCATTATCGGATAGCCTGAAATATGTCGAGTTGTCAATTAAATAATTGTTTTACAAGTATGTATGTATGATTTTATTATGTATTTTTACAACTATTAAAATATGAGATCGTTTTTGACCACTGTTAAATATTTACCTGGTCTTAGAATATCATAAATTTATCAATTTGTTAGTTACTATAGATTTCCTATTGTGGATTTTGAAGAGTTACTTGGTATAGCTTAGGAATTCTAAGTTCATTGGTGATGAAATTAACATTTAGAAATTATTTCTTTTCCAATAAAAAAAATAATTTTCTAAATCATCTTGGAAACGACATAAATTATTCAGGAGAGTTATGATCAAAGTTACTTATAAGAAAGTCAAATGAAAGCTTATAATATAAGTTGAAAAAGAAGATTGATTTCTGTAAAGGAATGTCAACGACTTACTGATAAGCTTGCTTGTCAAAGAAGTCATCAAAAGATCTCAGAGCTTGGGCTTTGAAACAGTCAGCCAAGTCTCCATTGATGCACTGTTGGGTCGACTGTTGGATGTAGGGATCTTGGTCTTCGCCCAGGCCAAGCCAGTCCAGAAGTCCACGACCTTGTGCGTGGGGCTATAAGGAGCATATATCTTGTGATATCTTATGTAAACTATATCTAACAGAACTATATTTTTGTATCTAGCTATTCACAGACAGAATACAATTTTTGAGGCTTTATGCGCTAGGATGATTGTGGTCCTGTAATCTAGGTTTTACCAAATTCTATGAAACTTGTAACATCAACCAAAGCCTGCTAGTAGATTATTAAAATTTTAGTATTATTTCTCTTGGTGCTACTTAATAAAGTAAGTAAAATACGAAATATTATTAAGAGTACAGTTGATAGAAACTGTGTAATGTTCCATTTGCGAAAGCACCAAGATGTTTCCAATTTTTCTGATGATTTTAAATAGTTGAGGTTGTATTGCTTGTATGAATGAACCAGGACTTGGATATATTGTATGCTCATTCGATATACATTTGAATACCTAGCATAAAAAAGTATTTGCTACCCATTTCCTTAAATATCAAAAGTCTCATAACCGCTGGATGCATCAACAAAAATGAAATCTTACATGTAGGAAAAATATGTAAATAAAGCTAGATAATGTATATGGTGCACTAAATTTGTTAGTAGGGCTATTCAACTTTTGAACATTAATCCGCCAAGAATAAACGTGAAAATGCTCTCACCGATCTAGTCCTGTCATCGCCTATGAAATTCAGCGATCTCCCCTCTGTATTTTCTTTTGGAGGCTGGTCGGGGAGTCTCAGCGTTCCATCACCTCGCGACTGCAGCGCAAGGGCTGCAGCAATTGCAACCATCAGCCACCGAGCTTGATACATGGTGTCTTTTGTATTCTGATGAAGAGTTCAAATGTTTATTGCATGGAATATGTTAATTGTATTCGACTGGAGGAGATGAGCTGATGATATTGTTAGATATCTTTTTTTATAATCTTTATTTCATATAGGGTCTTCGGTCCACAAAGAACATGTCAGTCCCATCATACCCTAACCTTGGCATTTTTTAGAGTTAATCATAAACGTCAATAAAACTTTGGCTTCATCATTTGCAGATACAGGCAAGATTATATGGAAGATGACCTGTTCTAATACATTAAGTGTGAGTGTTGATTTGTACCCGACTAGACTATCATTAGGCTCTTTAAGATCAGATAGTGTATATGTATATCTGCCCAAGAGATTTTATATCACTGTGGCGTCTAGCGATGAGTTTTAAATCTCTTGCTGGTCGCCTCTGTCTTTGGATGGCACTCGTGTTTACTGGCACGTACAGTATCACTATCGTTATGTAATAAGAATATCTAAGAACTAGCTGATCCGTGCCCACTTCGTTGGGTGGTAATAGGCATTACAAAGCTATAACTTTTCTCTAGAACTCAATCATATATCTTTCATCGTTAAGTCAGCGTTCGTAAGAAACATTTTCGTTCGACCATTTTTTCTGCGACTCCTCAGATATTACCCCCTACAACCTCACGAACGTTACATCTTTATAATAATATAATTAATTAATATACTTCGTACACGTGGAATAGTTATTTTGAGCTAACACGCAGCGGAAGCTCTCAAAAGGAAAAAAAAACCCATTTTAAAACATTCTTCATTGTTGCTTCGCTCCTATTGGTCTTAGCGTGATAATATATAACTTATAGCACTCACAAATAACGTGACTTTCTATTGGTAAAATAATCGTATAATAATTTAAAAATCGGTTTAGTAGTTTCTGAGATTAACCCCTACAACCCCCTGTTATAGGCTATATATCATCACGCTAAGACCAATCGAAGTGGAGCACCAATAAAGAATGTTTCAAAATCGGGGTGTTTTTCCTCTTGAGAGCTTCCGCTGCGTCTTAGCGTTAGCCCAAAGTAACTATTCCACGCGAACGAAGTCGCGGGCAGAGGTCAGTATTATATAAACAAAGGAGCATCTGAAGAAATTTCAAGTCTTTAAAAATGACAAAACACATAAATAATCTTGTTTTAAACGTAAATAAAATCGAGTAATAATGTTAGATTATAGCAGGGTGCTATCACAATCTTATCAGTTGTTCAATGTCGATGTGATCGTGATGTGTCGATGGTAAACTCTACTCTAAACTAGAGAGGTTGGCTCTCAAGTGAGTGGGAACATACCAACAGGTGCTTGGCGACAACTTGAGGAAGTTAGAGTGCCAGCTGGATAGGTGGATTTAGAAAAAGCCCTACCACCATTCTGTGGTCTCATCACAATGATTACCTTCACCGAAATCACCGATTCTGTTGCAAGGATTTGAACCGAATGCTAATCTTTGAGCCATCATCGCTTCACCCTCGTTTTCCATAAAACTTTGGGAGAAGATTTACAAGAAAGCAAATTATTGAAATATGAGCAGTCTACATCATAAAAGTAGATTAAGACACGGTGTTATATATGACGGGTCGTAAAACCTGCCGACTCCGTTCAGTTTATCGAACATCGAGAATTATATTCTAGAATCGCCATAAAATAAAACTTCCACGAAAACAGAACCGTTGAGAATAATTCTGTTAGACGTAAGATATTGAACGGTTGCGAATTTTGTTACACAGATGTTTAGGTATTGTGCGAGTTTCACGCAACGTGAAAGTGTATTTAATTTGAAGTAAAAGTAGGAAGTGTCGATTTATCGGTCAACTGCAATTGTGTACGACAACTTGTTCCACTATCACTTGAACAATTAACTATTCATATCAAATTATTATGTAACTACTATGTGATCAATAACATTAAATTAATTGGAACTACTATATTTACTACTAGCCTCTGCCCGCGACTTCGTTCGCGTGGAATAGTTACTTTGGGCTATCGCTAACTCGCAGCGGAAGCTCTTAAGAGGAAAAAATCCCCGATTTGAAAATATTCTTTATTGGTGCTCCGCTCCTATTGGCCTTAGCGTAATGATATATAGCCTATAACCTTCCTTGATAAATGAACTATATAGCACTGAAAGAATTTTTCAAATCGGACTAGTAATTCCTGAGATTACCCCCTACAACATCACAAACTCATAACGTCACAAACTTTACCTCTTTATAATATTAGTATAGATTAAGTGATACTCGCGACTATTACATGCGTTGTTTATTATTTTAACAGTATATCTTTATATATAAATTTCTTCTGTACGTGTGTATGTCACTGAACTCCCCCTAAACTGCTGGACCCATTTTGATTAAATTTTGTGTTCCGAGTGGATCCGAGAATGGTTTAGATTCACAAATGGACTCGGCAGGTGGCGCTGTGGTTCAATTTTAGATTTTTTTTTATTATCAAAGCAGGACAAAGTCCACCCGCCCTGGTAGTTTTATATATAGAGCAGGAAAACAAAAAAAAATAACAACAAAAATACACTTTGCTTACAAACAGGCACGTATACACCACCACGTACCACCCACGAAAACTGACGTTACATTAACGGGATTATAATCACTGTTAAGTACGAAGTAACTAGGTATAGGTCGCTCAAACAAAACTACTTAGTACAGTGATTATAGCAATTTTTTACAGAGGTCATACGGTTGTTTCGTTGGATCAAAAGTTGGGATACGTGCCTGCTTACAAAATTTCTAATTTCTTTACATTAAATGGAGATATCAAAGATACTTCATTAGATAAGAATCAGGTATCTAAAATGTAAAACTAAAAAAAAAGATAAATAAAAAAGCTGTATACTTAATATAAAGAAGATGAGCCAGAAGAAGAATGAAGATGAATGATGTATGAAGATGATGATATGATGATGATGAGATGATGAGAAGATGATGATGATAATGATTTGCTTTGTGTACTTATGTATTAATTTTCGACACACACCTGTCATATAAAACTTGTTTTCTAGTATAACATTTCGAGTAAAAAATTCTGTATAAAAACTACATTATCAGCGAGAAATATAGGCTATATCTTATTTTAAAAATATACATTAATGCAAACAAAAACTAGTGTAAAATAAATTGATAATTTCTTTTCACCGGCCGGCTTTACCGTGGACTAATAAATTTTTAATTTAAAAAAATGCAAAAGGTCAATAGAGTTAAAGAAAGTAAGTAAGCCTTCAATTACCTACAAAAATTCCGCATCAAACGGTCATAGTCAAATGCTGATACAATCAGTCGTTTTTAACATGATTTAATAAGCCTCATGGAAACTGTAGGTAGTATAATAACATATGTATATAAATAGATAGGAAATAGATAATTACACCATAAAACAACTGTCTATGTATTGTTTGTCAAAACAAAAAAGAAGTTAAACAGTTTTGGAATACATTTTTACATGAATGTCATTGAAAAATATAGTCATGTTCGTCTCACTGTATACCATTATATTGAAGCATCTATATAGAAATAGGCTAAGATAAATGAGGTTAATACTTTTTCTTCTCTGTTTCTTAATTAATTAACTGTTGACTAGCATTAGTGTAGTCAAAAAAAAAACTTTGGTGATAGTTTTTTTTCCATACCATGTAACTAGTCTTTATTCGTCATACTTCACGCAATATGAAGTATAATTAATTTAGAATATTTGTACAATAATCAATACAAATAATAATATCTATATATTAACACGCGGAGAAAGAAATTTGTATCTCTCATTATTGTTGGATTTCGACCGCCGGTTAAAATAAATGAACGAAACGTACATCAAACCTTATTTTTCAAACAAAACAGTTTTTTTATCCCATTTTAATTGCACATTCGCACATTTTGAATTTATTCCGGATTGTTTGATCGAGCAGAGCGGTGTGCGTGCGAGCGAGACGCACCGACTGACGTTACTGCTATGAACAACATGGCCGCGATAACGGTCAGCGAAATCGGTCTGCCTTTAGAAATTAGTTCGTCGTTGTGAACATTAACACGCCGCGACGCTCCAATGAATGATCGATACATACTGTATATTATATTTTGTTATACCTATATCACAAATTGGTAAGGACAGAGCGTCGATCCGTATTCTTCCAGACCCATTTTCAAAATACTTGCATAAATTCCTTCATTCATTCGCTCTTAAAACTTCATTTCTGTAATCATCCTACTATATTAAATATTCTATTCAACTAATTTGATGGTATTGTATATCGATAAGGTATTTTAAATTAATAAAAATAAAGTTTTGAGCATATAACAGTGATAAGAAAACTCAGTTAAAATATTTACGACATAATTCAATGAGCATTGCATTTAAAAAAGCGTTCGTGTTCTAAATAAGTACACGCTAGTTCGTAAACTATATTTATATGTTATAATATACGTAAATGTTAAAATTATGATTGCCGTATAAGTACATATTTTACACATAAATACTTACATGTAACTTCAATCGTCCCCTGGCAGCTTCCATGCAAAATTATAATGGAAATTTGAGACCTTATTCTTAGACCACTGATATGTCGAGTGAATATCAACGAGACGGCTTCTAAAAGTTTCATGTTATTGTAGCAATTGTAAGTGAATTATGATATGTTTATCGAAAATTTTCATTACGACGATTTGGAACTAAACACCTGTCACTTGAAAATAATACTAAGAGCTCATGTAAAGAAAACTCATTAGAAATCCGCTATATTGAAATGATTTTAAAGCTGAGAAGATTATAAATCAAATTCCCATTACAACTAATGAAATTATTACTAATTATGTTTCAAAATATTCGTTTACAAACATACCAAAAAAGCGCGCGACTTATCGCGACTTCTTTTATAATGTTAGAATTGATTTTAAAAATTTCGCGAAAGAAAGATAAAACCGACTACAATCCTACCGATCACTTTTCTATTGACAGATCTAAGGTAATATCCTTAGTTAACAGTGGCGATAAAAAACCAAACATGTAAGCAAAGTTTCTCAAAGGGAATGGATACAATATGGATGAAAATCGTAAGCTCAAAAGATTTATTCTGTGCCCCCGATGCCCGAACCGTATTAAGTTAATCTTGTTACATGATTCAACGTGAGATAGCAGTTTTCAATTCAAATACTATATATGAGAATTTAAATATACTGAGACATATGTATACGTTTCGTGTATTTTTTTACAGATAAGCCAGTAGATAAACTGTAGTTTAGAGTCAACTTCCCTGATGTTTGAAGGGATGATGGCTTAATTGATAGCATGTTCGGACACAGCGTTGATGGACTTAGATTCTAATCTTGGCAAATAATCCCCTATAGCATCGTAGTGGGATTGCTTCTAAGACTGCCTGACTAACTACCACCTCTAAGTTGAAAATTTCAATTTCAAACAGCAGCTGGTGTGCTCTGGCAGCTGCACTTGGCAGCCGATCCCCACTAGGTTTGGTGTGTTTACTGCCTTAGACCTTAGTCATCATTTAACATCCGAGGAAATTGTGGTATAAAGTATTTTAAAAAATGTTAAGTTTGTTATGCCAAAAGTAAGAGGGTATAGCACTAAGGGATTGACTTTCTAGTACAGCTGAGTTCAACCTGAGGGTGGTAACTAGCTTAGCTTAGTAGCTCGATACTCTCTTCCTGGTGCACACACAAGAAGAGAAAAAAAGGCGATAAACAATAGCTACGGCGCAGGAGAAAGATCGCGCCTTTTAACAGTCCATCAATCTCATGACGTGGTCTAATACGGTAAACTCGCTAAACCTAAAGGGGACTGGCTTACAAGTGCTACTGCCGGAGCACACCAACAGGTGCATGGCGACAGATTTTCATCTTGAGAATGGTAGCTAGCCACATGGACTATCTCGACCGGTCTTCGTGAGATTTTGCCTATACATATTCAAGAGTATATAAGAGAGTCTTTCTTTCGGAATAAGTACTATTTCAGAAGATATTCAGAAATATCTTTCAGTCGGTCGTCAAACAACTCAGTTTATTAACATGAATAGTACGAATTGATTGATTAATTATCCAGTAAGCGAGCAAACTCGTACGCATAAGGTGGTAGAATACATTTATGTATTTTGTTTGCCATGTATTGCCTAATAAGTGTTACCGTAGACTTTTTAACCTTTCCGTATGTGACATTTTTTTGAGAGGTTGAGATGTAACATCGCGTAATAAGTGCTTGTACCGGGAAGTAAATATAGAAGTGTGAGAAGTAATTGTGACAAATGAATTTATTTCACAGTAAATTTGTAGGTGGTAGAGCCACGCTGAAGCTATTACTGGTTTCAGCATGAATGGGTCGGGTCGCCTGGGGTACTACCACCCGACCCACAGAAACACCGACGTCAAGTAACAATGCTTGCAACCCCACTTCCCTCACCTTCCTCCACTCACGCTGCCCCAAACACAGGCTAGCAAAGTACGTGCGACTCTCCTGGTGTTGCAAGTGCCTATGGACGGTGGTGATCACTTAAAATCAGGTAAACCAAATGCTCGTTTGCCTCCTAAGATATAAAAAAAAAAAATTACGTCTTCTCAATTTTAATTTTTTAAATTTAAATAAGCAATAACGTATTCTCCCACAGACACCAACACCCACTCACAAGAACTGTTGTTATAGTAACCATTAATATGATAACCGTTGCCGTGGTAACGTGGGAAGGTTCTATCAGGAAGTATATAAAAATCAATGTTTGTTTGTTCCTATGTTATGAGCTGCCACGTCGTACATCTGGCTATATATATATACCTATAATAACTTATTGCTTAAACTTGCACGAAATTTATATGCATAATTCAATTAACTTCTAATAGGTGGCGCCTATGTGGTACCTACAAATGAATTTGAAAGAGCATTTCTGTAATGTTACATCTTCTCACAAATTTAACATTTTTTAGTACAGTTTATAAAGCGCGTTCAGTTTATAAATTTGCTACCGCTAGCGACTTAGTCCATTTCGAATTACAATATAATATAATTTAACGATAAAATTTAGGTTAGCGCTATCTAGTGAATAAAATAAAAAAAAATCTCTTGAAAAATCTCTCGAGAGATACTTACGTCAAACTACCATTAATGCGAGCGAAGCTGCGAGTAATAACTAGTTTCCTATATATACATAAATTAAACTTGCAGTTATGAGTTATGAGCTAACAAAAAAATTCGCTTATTCTCTTTTATTAATAACTAGCCTCTGCCTGCGACTTCGTCCGCGTGGAAACTCTGGGCTAACGCTAAAACGCAGCGGAAGCTCTCAAGAGGAAAAAATACCCAATTTTGAAACATTCTTCATTAGTGTTCCGCTCCTAATGGTCTTAGCGTGATGATATAACCTTTAACCTTCCTCGATAAATGAGCTATATAACACTAAAAGAATTTTTCAAATTGGACCAGTAGTTCCTGAGATTACCCTACAACGTCACAAACTAACAAACTTTACCTTTTATAATATTAGTATAGATTAATATAACAATGTAAAGAATGAACATTAAGTTAAATAACTTCTTATTCGACATAACAATACGAATCGTATGATATTCGTTTCATGTCGAAATCTTGATAATCAGTCCAATTTGGGTTTGCAATCTCATTTGTCATATATTTTATATATATCGCTCAAAGACCCAATATAACATACTCAAGTATAAGAGTACACAATGATACTTCAACGTTACGCTACAGTGGAGCTTCGAGATGGAATTACTAAAAGGGTATTCAAGTGTTCGGTCACCATCTCTTTGTTTAAATTCTTCGCTTTATTTCACATATATTCGATATTATTCGAGATAAATTTATTTATTCGAACGAGAGAATCACTATGCGAATCAATACGGGTTTCAAAGTTGTTGCACATGTATCTAGTAAATACCGCAGAAGCTAAATAACTATTAAAAAAAAATTATAAGTACTTTACTCAATTAAGCCCCTAAGAAGACGCCTATGAACGTCAAAGCTACCACCGGTTCGAAAAACAACCCCCTCATCGAGAAAAACCGGCAAGAAACTCGATCGGGTTTATCTTTTTAATATATACTAGTGGTCGCCTAGTGGTCGCAATTCGACCTTTTTTACATTCAATAAGACCGATGAAAATAATAATTATTTCAGTGGTTTCATAAATTTACAATAGATAAATAATTTATCAGTTAATTATTAATGTATATAATGTAATTTACATATTATATTATTATTAAATTAATCTACAATTTGACCGGTTAATTTCAAAGTGCCTATAAGGTATGGAACGTGAGTCATGTTAAAAATATTGAATGTAGGATAAAAATAGGTACTTGGAATATAAAAGTAAAATAAAGAATGTGGAGACGTCTTTTTCATTTACCCATGTGTATATGTTGTGTGTCTTTCAAGCAGAAGTATGTGTAATGCACATTTAAATTAATTTAATGTGTTTTTAATGCATTTTATATTAAAAAAATAGCTTTGTGCACTTTTCTCCGCCCTATATAAACTTTAACTATCCCAAATTTCACGTTCATCCGTTCTCGCAATTCGCTTATAAATGGGTACAAAGTTCTCGCTTCACGTATTAATATATAGATTTTCAAAATACATCAATTACACGTTACAATCGTTTCTAGTGGATGCACAGTGAGGAGTCAAGGCCAGATATCACCATCGTTCACATACTGAACCACTTTGTAATAGCCATTTGACACCAAAACCCGCTGACATGGTGCTTAAACTTACAGTCCGGTAAGTCGGTAATATGGTATGGGACTTTGTTGTAAAACCTAACACTATTACCTAAAAACTTGTTACTGGTTTGACTGATTAATTGTTATTTATTATTTGTCCTGATGAAGGCGTTACTTTGCTGTGATCCATTATTAAATATTCTAGTAAACGTTAATTTGAATTGATAGGCCGCTGCCACATCTCACTTATTAATATTTCGCTCTTCCTGTTACTAATTTCAGATATAACTTTCGGAGTGAAACTTCTATTAGGACGGCTTTAAAATTCTGATAGGCAAACTTTTTTTTAGTACTGATGAAAACACCGGTTCTCGTTCGATCACTGATGTTAAAAACTTTCTTGTTGACAATATGAATAGGACAGTTATAAATTAAAAGTATTCCTAAAAGTATCTACATTCCTACTTTGTTTTTAATGTTGTTAGAAGGTCTCATGCTGAAAATACATTGAACTCCTTATTCGTTTAGTAAACGAAAATCCAGAAATCCTTGTGTATGTTACAATAAATATTATATAGGTGTTTCTTTCCGAGCATTCATGTATTATACGGTCTAATAGTTAATAAACCCTCCTATAATTGCCCACTACCGAGGAAAGGTCTCTTCCCGGGGGCATACGTTGGCTTAATTATCACGCTAACTCACGATGCATGTTATTCCGGATATCCAACCCCGAGCTATACAGTGTGCTATTTACTGTAAGCCAATAGTTCAGAAACTGTTGCATTACCAAATGTCTATCAAAAAATAAATACGTTCTTCCTTTTGTATTAAAATATTTGAAAACAGCATATATACTCGTATACAATGTAAAATGAAGAAGATATAAATGATAAGAGATTATGTTGAAGACGAAAACAGAAAGGTAGATTTGTACGCGTTAGAAAAAGAAACGACGCAAGATATAGCACGTATACATTGCTCTAATCCCGTAGAACCTCGTTAAGTCGAACTGCGATAAATTGAAAACCTCCAAAACTGGAAAACTAATGTTCCCTTACCTTGAAGCCTCAAAATCGCCATTACTCGAAATTTCAAACCTCGGTACGTCGAAACAGCCAGTGAATTCCTACAAGTCATTTCGCTACATATTTTCCCTTCATAACTCGACCAAATAAATTGGACTTCTGTTCTTGAAGATAGCAATGTTTGATTTTACAACTAACTAACTGAATAATTTTAAACGAATTCTATTGTAACGAATCTTTAGTTAAAAAAAAAAACTATTTGCCAAAAAGTTTATTCAAAATTAGAATGAATCTTAACCTCTACAAGTCGAATATTTCTTTACATAGCCCGCCTAAGTCGAAATCATCATCACCATTCCCTTGAAGCTCAGCTTACATAACTTCTGCTGTATTATGCTTAACATACTGTTCACACACTGAACGTAGCCTATGTCCAAAACTATTGCTATACTAAATTTCATTGCAGTCGTGTTCAGTCGAGTTCTAGACAGTCAGAGTGTATTGGGCGTGTATAATATTAACTGTGGATTGAAAACTATATACGCTTTGAGTTGATGGCCTTTTTATTAAAATGACATTATTCCTTCAAAAACATATCAGATGTCCGGGTCAGTCTTACATCACGTGACACGTATACCCACACCATTGTTCCTATATTAATTCACGATGTAATTGTTAACGTGGATATGGTATAATAATGTTATTATTTTGTGAATTTTGAGCAAAGAGACGACGTGAACGTAATGCGATTACAAGTATCGATATTTAATAGACGTAAACCGAGAGATCTATATAATTCTTCTCTTGTTAATATTGTATATTCATGGTTTTTCTAAAATTTTAATAATAATATTTCTGATTCAGCTATTATAATAATTTACAGTTCCTCAAACATACTGATATGCTAAAATCCTGGATATTATTTGTTTGCATTGATTTCTTGAAGTACCGTTTAGAATTAAAAAAAAAACATTTTTGATTTGTTTATTGAATAGGTTATAAACTAAAATTACGGTACTACCTTTAGGAGCAGAGCAATTATCATACAAATTATTAGTTAGAAATTACGGCAAGCGAAACTGAGTAATAAGGCGCGCGAGCTTTGTAGCTTGATGCGAGATATCGAAGTTCAAAGTTAGGCGAAATCAAACACGAGTAAAGCCAATGGGTACAACTAGTTAACTTTACAACTGAAGGCCGTTAAAACTATGATAGAAGTGACAAATCTCACGACTTGTTAGAACATTTTTAATACGATATTGAACTGAGAAAAGAGACTTTGAGCAAATTATCTGACGATAATCTGACATATAAGTATACTAGCGGTCTCAGGGGACGTTGTTCTACCTTGATAATAAAAAAAAAATATAATGCAATCGCAGCGCCACCTATTGGGTCCAGTTGTGAATTTAAACCATTTTAGAATGCCCCTGAATGACACAAAAAAATTGATCAAAATCTTTTCGGCCGTTTAGGAGGAGTTCAGTCACATACACACGGATAGAAAAATTATATATATATAAAGATTCGTTGGAGAGATTATAAAAAAAAATGTTTGTAATAATTTACGAAAGATGCCACAATTATTAAAGTTAAAAATACCACATCCATGACGCACGCAATTTTACTCGGACATCTCGTTAACTGACACACAAAACTAAATGTATAAGGAAGCGACGGCCGCTTTCTACAAGCTGTCGCATAAAACATGATGTCCTCACGTCTCAAATGACACTCGCTATTGTTTTATATTTTTATTTAGGCCGTTTGAAAATACATAACGTATTTAGTAACTGTACTTAAAAATGAAAATGAGAAAACGTAATTTGATTTAAGTATTATACGATTTAACTAAATTAATAACTGAATTCAATTTAACACGCAAATATTATATGTTTCTAAAATGCATATTTTACAGAAGATCGTTGTATAGGTGCAAATAAAATTTAGTTTAGAATACTATATAAACAGGCGGATAGCTATAAAAGTAGACCTTTTATACTCAAAGCAATAAGAGAATAATCAGTTATTTATCTAAAGATGAGCTCAGTTTTTTCAGCTTTTATCGTTTGACCTTAATCTCATAGGACCATTACGTTCTAAGAGGGTAAAGTACTAGACTCTATCGGGGACTAGTCCTTACATATAGTAACCGGAACACATAAGTGCTTTGTTAATAGATTTTTTTTTTAAGTGACTACCCTGTTATCCTGTCAAGGCCTTTACAGTTTCACCGGACTACTAAATATTATTGTTTATTAGGTATTATTTATCCTAACTATATCGTAACTAATATTATAGATGCGAATGTAAGTTTGTTTGCTTATTACGCTTTCACGCCTTGACGACTCAACCCATCATCAAACAATGTTGCAATCCCATTTTACAGAAAACGACATAAGGTAGCAGTTAGGGTAGGGTAGAAGTTTTTCTTACCTAAAATATGTTAAATGATTGCTTGTCTATATTCTTTAACTAGCTGTGCTCTCGATTTCGTCCACGAGAAACCTTATGCAAATAAAACAGCGATTAATAAAGTCATCTGAATGTATTATACTTATCTACTTTTCTCTTGTAATTAAGACGCGTCGTCAGTAAAAGTGGAATAATTTTTCATAGAGCGAACCGATTTTAATTAAATCATTACATAGTATAAAACAAAGTCCCCTACCGCGTCTGTCTGTCTGTCTGTTCGCGATAAACTCAAAAACTACTGAACGGATTTTCTTGCGGTTTTCACCAATGGATAAAGTGGTTCATAAGGAAGGTTTTGGTGTATAATTTGCCAAATATTTTTTTTTGAACAGGGCGGAGCAACGTCTGCCGGGCCCGCTAGTAAAGACTAAATGGTACTCGAAGATATGCTTTATGATTTTCTTGAAGAAGTTTTATGATGAACGCAGTATTTTAGCAGTGATGCGTCTTCATACCAATAAACAGACAGACATTTCTAAAATAGGTTAAATTGTATTTTATTATTTATTCCTAGACAGATGAAACATTTTTTTTGACACAATCTAAAAAGTACAGACACGTGAGGGTTTCGCAGTCTTATTATAGGTAGAGATCCATGTCGCTAATCAAATTCCTTTCTTATCTAAAATATGTTAAATTACTTCTTGTTTATATTCTTTAATGTTTAAAAAATATGATATCATATAACTTACTTGCCTGTTTATCCCAAATATTATATCTACTTTAAATATTTTAACTTTAATAAATAAATCACTTACCTTTAAAATGTTGTATCTAGTTCACGTTCAGTGCACTGGTCGATGCAAGCGAGAATGGCCGAACTCCGTCAAAAGCTTATATAATAAACAACATAAGAATTGCATAAACCCTCAGAATCCGCATCGTATCTACCGAAGCATCACGTATTACTCGACTACTTTGAACTTTATTTCCAAATGATAAGGTAGAACTTTATATGGCGAGACGATAGTAGGATCGTAAACAGTGTTTGTGGCTCACAAAAATTACATTCGGTAAGGTAATATAAACTTTATTTGTATGAGATAAAGTAAATTTTAGAATGTGCAATTATGAATGTACGAAATGGAGTTTGAATGAAGTTAGCGCAACTTGGGGTATCCCAAACAACGTTCGCAATAATGCTATCTATGGAGCAGGCTTTTATATTAAACTACTAGCCTAACCTCGCTTCCACCGCCATTTTTGTCACTTTGCTATTTACAGTTCATCAATGTTATTGAATCTATGTAAAAATCGACAAACAAACATATTTTTTTTGTTACGCGTAATTTGAAATATATATTTTCGGTGACACTTATTGAAACGATATGCCGAAAATTTAGTGTTCAATAGGGTAAGGATTAATGTAATGTTGATCAAAATAACGTCACAAATAACCAAATACATATTAACAATATATAAAAAAATTGCAATATTTTTTGTAAGCATTTTAAAAATTCTATGTACAAGTCTGTAGTACACTTTTTTACATAATATTAACGCTCGAAAAATACTTCATACTACTTCTTTAAAAGTAGTAAGGACTATTTATTCTTACATCGGTTTTACTCCACATTTAATGTCTATAAATTTCATTTCCTTTCACTAGTAGTTAGAGTATTTTCCTAATAGATACAATTAGCAATAAAAAAATAGAAGACATATAAAACATTCACTTAATTGTGTCGTTACATTTCAAAAAAAGCGAAATCCATTTTTAGCCGTTTACATGTAAATAATGACAGTCTTAGCCGTTCCTAATATTTTACGGTATTTTCCATAAATCTTAAAGAAATATAATAGAAACATCATAGAAAAACTAAAATCTATATGGACGGAAAAATTTGAACACAACTCAGTGTATAAGGACTGGAAATAAAAAAAAAATTAAACATATTATATGAAAGATTGAAATTGGATTTAACTCATTTTGAAATATAACGACAGTTAACCAATTAAAATATAAGTATTCCAAAACAAAATGATATTGGTAAAATAAGGTATCAAACGGGAACATATCTGACACACTTACACACCATTGTCACAGATACACAAGAACACATAACATTACAGTCACAATCACACCCAGAAGGTATTAACTTGAATATACAATATCATTATAATTATACTGAATAAAATGTAATAATTATTACTTTGTAATTGGCACAACATGTTTGCAGATATTAAAATTAATTATGTGTTAAATGTGCTATAAAGTAATATATAACAAATAAATAAAATAAAATAAACAAATATATATTAATATTACAGTTTAATCAAATTGAATATTTTATTCTTTTTTTTTTTTTTTTTTTTTATTGTAGCTCGGCAAAGTGACTGTACTGTGCCTGTTGGTAAGCACAGTACAATCCAAAAACAATGGCGACCACCGAAAGACATAATATCCATCGCCGGTCGCCGCTGTCATGCCGGCCTGAAAGCGACCCAGTCAGGGACAGCCCCCCCCCCGGTTGCTGGATATACACCGGCTGATCCCGGAACGCGACACGCCCAAACGTGCCACTATGGCGGGTGTTCCACCTGGTGTACGGTGGTCGCGATCCAGTCGGGTACAGACACCCTACCACCCCGCAAAATTTAGGTTCTAAAAAGGCGCTTATGTACGTCAAAACTACCACCGGTTCGCAAAACAACCCAGTCGTCGAGAAAAAAATAATGTGTTTTAACGTTTCTGTCTCCCTCTCTTTGTATATATTTCGAGTACATTAAGAATATATTATCTCACAGCCTATAATATATCTATCTCTTTTTTGTTACACATTCTTCTTTCATTAAATCCAACTCACACCGTCGGTCCCAATGTCACTTCATAAAGACGCCGTGTCCATACTTGTTTAGCCTTAAGTTAACTATATCCTGGTAGCGCTTTCATAATTCAGTTCATGGTAATGACAGGTGCAACCCTTCAATTCCGTTTGGATAGCCGTAAACACATTTCACCATGATTTAGAATGAATCATATATGAGGTCATATATATTATTATTACAACTATGGATTTAAACAAATTACACTTTTACATGATAAAAATTATTGCTTGATTTTTTTTTTTACAAATATGGAGTGAAATAGTGAACAGTCCAATGAATTATATAATAAAAATAATAAAAGGGAGTAAACTAGATTGACAACCTACAATGCTTTATTACATAGATACAACTTACACTATTCATAATAATAAAAAAAATATTATGTAACAGATAATATTGAGAAACGTTAGACAAAGAAAAAAACAGAATAAGAATAAACGAAAAAGTAAAAATGAATTAATTTATAAAAACTAAAGTTCATGTCTGGCAATGAAAACAAGATAGCGAATATAATTAAGAATATCGAAATACGATTTACTAAATTTTAGTCAATATTAATATGTCTTATATCTTATCATTACATAGTATAAAACAAAGTCCCCTACCACGTCTGTTCGCGATAAACGCAAAAAGTACCGAACGGATTTTCATGCGGTCTTCACCGGTGGATAGAGTGATTGATGAGGAACGTTTTAGTACATAATTTGTCAAGGATTTTTTCATAATCAGGGCGGGACAACGTCTGCCGGGCCCGCTAGTCATTACATAGTATAAAACAAAGTCCCCCACCGCGTCTGTCTGTCTGTCTGTTCGCGATAAACTCAAAAACTACTGAACGGATTTTCATGCGGTTTTCATCAGTCGATACAGTAATTCATGGGGAAAGTTTTAGTGTATAATTTGTCAAGGTTTTTTTTATAGTCAGGGCGGGACAGCGTCTGCCGGCCCCGCTAGTATATATATATATTTGTTTTTTAAAATATATTAATGAATTTGTTTGCCTTCAAGAAAGAAAGGGCTTTTTCTTCTTATTTAATTTTTTTAATATTATTTTGACATGTTTGACATATTTCAATAAAACATCAGTTATCACAATTAATCAATTCCATTTATATCAATGTCATTGTTTAGGAATTTATGTAGTTCTGGCATGGATATGAGCATATAGTGTGATCCAGGGTAATGAAGCTGTTGATCTTATTGCTAAAGAAGCTATCCAGACTGGATATTTTGATCACTATAAAACCCATGTTCAGGATTTATCCTCCCCAAACAAGACTGCCAACCTAATTACAGGTAAATCATATTCAGAACAACATTTCTGGTAACCCATGTCCATATAAGTTTCGTGACTGTTATAAGTTTGGTCCTTCTACTATCTGTAGACTGAGGTTCTATCTTTAGACGCTGTAGTTGCTGGAATGATTTGAAATGAAGGAAAAAATCCGTAGCAAAATTCATTACTGTTAGCTTTACAAAAAAATACGAGGCACCATATATCTAAGTTTAATATCTCGGTCGAAAAGATTTTTATGTATAAAAGAAAATAAACGTTACAATTGCTAATTACAAATTACTAAAGTTATTAGACACGGATTTCATGTATACTTTACAAATTCTTATTTAAAAAAAATAGGTAAATCAAAATGATAATTTTATGGAGATAAAGTTTACTTTTTACAGCATGCTAATTGATGAAGTTGGTTAGAAGATAATAACAAAAACTATAAGCCGGTAAAATTATTGCGTTGTTGCGAAGATAGTAAATGGGACGTGGAGGTGAGGGCCACAGGAGCAACCCAGGTAATACCGGCAAGACGTTTCTTGCCAATATATATAGGACAGTTTGGATTCACTATTGGACTCGGTAAGTGTCACTACAATCGGGTTCTAGGTTTTTTTAAGAGTTTTCGCATTTCGAAATAAAATTGGTACACCGGTAATAACCGATTTGGAGCAGACGAAGTTGCGCGAGTCAGCTAGTAACTTATATATCACAGTTATATATAGGTTATAATTTATAAAAAAAATACTAGTCATCCGCCCCGGCTTCACACCGATGTACTATGGAAAAAATGGGACAAAATCTTTATTTCACAGTACGACCATGTAATGAAACAACAGAACAAATGGACGACTGAACATCAATCTGTCAATTCTGTCAATTTTTTTTAATATCTCTCTATTGAATTCAGTATCTTCTATGTTTTATAAGGAGATCTATTATACACATAAGAAAAAAGTATTACTCAAATATGTGTAGCCTTTCAAAAGTGATGTGCTCACATACATTTGGCAATTGATTCTTATTTATATACTAGCGATAACGGCGGACGATGTCCCACCCTGATAAATAAAAAAAAATATGGCAAATTATATACCTAAACCTTCCTCATGAATCACTTTATCTACTGGTGAAAACCGCTTGAAAATCCGTTCAGTAGTTTTTGAGTTTATAGCGGACAGACAGACAGACGTAGCAGAGAACATTGTTTTATCACATGTAGTGATGTTAAAATCGGGCTACAATATAATGATGTTTCGAGCAAGTTAGTAAGAAATCTCATCTCGACTGGCGCTTAGAAAACCGTTAGAGTTACACGAACATAGTATTTACTATCTTTATATATACAGGCAAGTGGAATCAAAATCGCGGATGGCGACAAGTGAATAATAATAAAGCGTATGGCAGCATGTAATAGTTCCACCGTTGGGACAAAGGCCTCTTTTCGACAGAAACTACGGGCACAGTCACCACGCCAGCCCATGAAGTATTGGCGATATGAAACTCGAGGAAATCTACAATCTCATCTGATGGTAAATGACGTTGTGGTCTGAATTGGTAAACACGCTAAACTGAAGGAGGCTGACTCTCAAATGCAGCTGTGCGAACATACCAACAAGTGCTGGGCGACAGATTTTTATCTTGAGGGTGGTAGCCAGGCAGACTTAGAAGAAAAGCTATGGTCTCACCATGATGTTTTTCTTCACCGAAAGTTCCGCCTCTGTTGCTAGGATTCGAACCTACGCCCATCTTTGTAGGTGGTAGAGCCACGCTGAAGCTATTATTGGTTTCAGCACGAATGGGTCGGCTCTCCCGGGGTAGTACCACCCTCTCATAGAAAACAGACGTCAAATAACAGTGCTTGCATAGTTGCGTTTCGTTCGGTCAGTGAGAGCGCCGGAGGCCTACCTCCCCTTTCCTCTCCCCCCTTCTCTCCCTTTCCCCCAAACACAGAATCGCAATGCACTTTCGACTCTCCTGGTGTTGTCAGTGTATATGGACGGTGGTGATCACTTAACATCTAGTGACCCATTTGTTCGTTTGGCTGGAAAGGGAAAAAAAATAAAATCGACGTATTGTCCAAACCGCTACCAACTAAGACATAATCGCTTTAAAATATTGTATATTACTCCCACAGTACTACAAAAACATTTCTCAGGTTCAGGTTTCCTCACGATGTTTTCTTTCACCGTCGGTTGATAGTGTTACTAATGTTGATTAGTAAATGTAACAATTTTTTCCGATTTTGTTACTAAATAATGGGTTTGAATCTGAATGAATATTCAGTTGAGAAAAACCATTCGACCATTATAACTATCTCCCCTGTTTTAGCTACGAGGTAAGTACTAGTAATAATAAAAACGGTAAAATGGTTAAAAAATCCAAATTAAATACGTTATTCTCATGAAATAAAAAATATTAATTAGAACTTAATTACGAGTACTCGTTAGTTAAATTATATTTAGGGTTATTTTCTTCCGTATGACAATTTAAGCATCTATATTAGTGCTCGTAAAGCAATGCTTTATTTCGGCGAAGGATTTCTAAATACTAGAAACTGGCTGCCCCATGTTTCAAATACAGTAAAATCAGTAACAGTTTTTCAGGGTATACTGTTTTACATAACATTCCCAAGGCATATTAACGATTTGCCGGATTGTCAAAAGGCTATTATAGAGTGGATCGATATGTGAGCGATGGCGGTGTCTGGAATTGACTCATCTCTGTGCATCCACTAAAAACGACTGTGACTTGTAATGTAATTTAAGTATTATATATAGGTATATGTTAAAAAGATAAACCAGATCGAGTTTCTTGTCAGTTCTTCTCGATGATTGGGTTGTTTTCCGAACCGGTGGTAGTTTTAACGTGCATAAGTGCCTTCTTAGAGCCTAAATTGTATAAAGTATTATTTATTTTGAATTTGGAAAATATTGTGATAAAAGCGTGTCACGTTGGTAGAGCTTTTTCGAAGCTTGTCTGTCTAATTACCACCTTCAAGATGAAAATCAGTCGTCAATCACCTATATGTATGTTCTGGCAACTGTACGAGTACCACTTTCAAGATGAAAATCAGTCGTCAATCACCTATATGTATGTTCTGGCAACTATACGAGTACCAACTTCAAGATGAAAATCAGTCGTCAATCACCTATATGTATGTTCTGGCAACTGTACGCGAGAACCAGGCCCCCTTTAGGATTAACATGTTTAATATCTTAGACCACATAGTTATTTAACATAAAGTGATATTCGATTAAGGCTCTAAAATCTTTGAAGTATGAAAAATGAATGCTATATATGGTATTCACGTCCTTCCTTGGACGCTAAAGATTGTAAGTTGAAATTCGTAGATATATTAACGTCGAGCCCAATAAAGCCGGTAATGTAAACTGTATTATGTCAAGTTAAAAGTTCATTCACCTTTAAAACTAGCAATAGGATTATATTATGAACACTACTGACCGTAAAACATACATAACTATTACATCATACTCGGTTAATGAATAATACCCTAATTTGATATAAATTGCAATGTATTTTAAATTTTATCACCGTATTATAAAGTCCATATTCGTTTGCGATACGATGCAATGCGCCAGGTCAACTTTCTACTAAGAAAGTAGGAGGGATTGTCTTAAGACCGGATTTCGTTGTGACTCACTACAATGTACGCCTTAACGATTTTGATACTTTTTAAACAACGAGTCAAAATATGTTTTTTTTTTCATTTTTAAATCACAAAGATTCTTAAAATATTGAATTGACTTCATTATTTATAGTAATACTATAAATTTTAACATAGTTTGTCTTCGTTTATTTGATCGAGGTAATTAATATCGTAGAGTAATTATATTTCTTTTCATTCTTTTTGCATGTTATGGTAAATATATTGTTATAATGTGTTTGTATCTCTCGAGTATGTTATAATTTACTGTAAATAGAATATATCATTCAATAAATTAAAATATCTCTTGTGTGTATAAATACCATATATGGAGTTTAAATTAATCAATCTAATTCACGCATTCCGAATTTTATTGTTACGTTGTCCAAGACATGCTAGACTCTTACAGTGGTGAATCCGACGTGATGCCGAGGCTCCTGCATGTTTAACAACATGCTTTTATCCTTGCGAATGGAATGATAATCATACAAAATGTAGGTTTAAAAATATGCTAAACAAAAACAAAATAATAATTAGAAATATCGGAATCGGATATACAATGACCGCTCAGTGACGATAACCGTGGATCACCGAGAAGAACTAAAATGCCGATATCAGCAAGGTACCATGCCGCATGGTAAACTCGCTACACAATAATAAAATGCCTATATCAGCAAGGTACCATGCCGCATGGTAAACTCGCTACACAATAATAAAATGCCTATATCAGCAAGGTACCATGCCGCATGGTAAACTCGCTACACAATAATAAAATGCCTATATCAGCAAGGTACCATGCCGCATGGTAAACTCGCTACGCAATAGTCGTGCTTAGTTTGATTAGAAGCTTAATGATTTTTCGTATGGACTAGGGAATAATAAACACAGGTAACAAAAAATTAGTAAAATGGTTTCCGAGATTATATTTTAATGTGAATATTATAATTCATATAATAAAAGATAAACCATAATTAATCCGTACAAAACACGTATTTCCGTTGAAACAATAATATATTTTTTACGTGAACGAAGTTGTGGACCAGTTTTATAAATTATTATCGACTTTTAAGAGTGTGCCGAAAGCAATTATAACTTTCTAAACATGTTTTTGTAACAATAGCGCTATTCGGGAAGCCTTATTTCAATCTGTATATTGCTAGGAGATTTCAACGTTCAAGGTCACGTTCTTTTCGGAGCGATAGTCATTAAATTGGAAACTATAGAAAAAAACTTGTCTTCCGAAAAGGTACCTTGAGAGATTACATTCGAGTACCATAATTAATTCTTAATCACGTCTCGTTTACAAAGTGTTTAGTGCAGACACGGAATATTATATATATACTTTCCTACTTAGAGACGAGTAAACATTTTTCAACCATAAGCCTATAGAAAAGAAGCACATTTTTACAAAGTAACAATAACATGGCTTGTGATCTGCATAAAAGACGTGTTGAGCAAAGGCAAGCTCGCGAGTGTGCTCTTAATTGTTATTATTTCTATAAAAATGTATCAATTAAAGCGAAGCTTAAGTTAAAAAAGGCTCTTTTAACAAATTTCAATTTTATGTCGATAATATTTAGGTTTTTTTAGATGACGAGTTTGACGACCGCTGAGCTAGGGAATGTTTAATTTATTGTGAGTTGCTGCGCGATAGTACATATTGGACTATAGTAACTGTGCTTGGTGAGACAGAGACTAAAGACTTACACACTAAGTGCAACACCCGCCATCTTAGAACGTTTAGACGTATTGTCGACTCTCTTATCGATGTCGAGTGTGATTCTCTATTGGAGCTCCATTTGTTATTATAGCTGTCCATCTGTGAGCTATAATTACAAATAACTGTTAAAGATGATCATATAAAATACAGTTATACCTCTTGTTCGTTAACTTTTTCCATCGCTAATTTTCTGTTATTTGCCACAGCAGCAGTCCTTTACGTCTCGTGTCCGACGGTATTAGACTGTATTGATCGTCATCGAGTCCATTACTTCTATATACATATAATGGGAATGTAAATCTAACGTGTCTGTATTTTTTCGATTTTCGTGAAAAGAATTGTTGCAGATGTCTAGGAATAAGTAATAGAATACATCTCAATCATTTTTAGAAATATCTGCTTGTATGAAAACGCATCACTGCTAAAGTACTGGGTTCACGATACAACTTCATCAAGAAATTCATAAAGCATATCCTCGAGAGTAACTTAGTCTTTGTTTCATTAAAATGGCAACGCGTCGTAAGTACGCAAGAAAAGTTGATACGTAAATGGACTAAAGACATTCAGTTTAATTTATTAATCACTGTTTTTTAAATAAGTTTCCACACGGATGAAGTCGTGGCCATAGCTAGTTTTTAAATAATATCTAAACAAATGTCGCCTAAGCGGTGGTTATAGGGACTCTCTTTTAATTAGAGAGGTTCCGGGATTAGTTTATGTATAAGCTGTCCAGTCGATAGACTTTAATTAACAGCGACGATAGCACATGGATTGTAGATCTTTTCATGGTTATTATTAGTTTTGGGATTGTACGATTCTTACAGTCAAGTATAGAGTCGCCACTTTATGATGAAAATTGCATTGTGTAAGGGCTTTTATTAAGCACGTTTGGCTAACTACCATCTTTATTTGATATCATGTGAGGTTAGGGTCAAACACTAAAACCTATAATGAATTAAAAATACCAGTCTTTATAATGGGTTTCCATTAAATAATGACTGCATCAATAAAGTTGTCGAGTTACCTTTAACTAAAAAATACATCTTAAAACACCTGTAAATATATAATATTCATGTATTTCAAAGTCAACTTGTTAACCAGATATTTGGTACTGATGTAGGATTTTAGTTCACTTTAGTATATAAATGAAAAGATACTTTTATAAATCAACTATAATTTATTTGACACACAGAGAGAACATTAACGGACAAGAGCACAGACAATGTAAATTAAAGTATTGACACAGTGGCGCCATCTAACATGCAATTTACAAATTAAGAAGGAAATGTTACGTTTATAATTCAACAACTGAACCTAATTTTAAGAAGATGAGTTTATGTTTCAATAATCTACACATATAACAAGAATGTAAATCTATCGCGTCTGTCCTTTTTAGATTTTTCAACCATTTTCAGAAATGTGTATCTGTCTGTTTGGACACGCATCACTGTTAAAATACTGCGTTTATGATAAAATCTTTATAAGGAAATCATAAAGCATATCTTCGACTAACATTTAATCTTTGTTACATTAAAATCGGTTCGGTCTATCAAAAGTTATTGTACTTATAATGACGGCCCGACTTAAGTACGAGAGAAAAGTACATAAGTAAATGAACTTAATACATTACTTAAACATACATAAACTTCCACGCGGACGAAGTCGCGGGCACAGCTAGTATCATATATAATTATAGTTTATATTCTATAAAAAAGTATCAAAATTTGTTTGTCGACCAACCAGTGTTTTGTACAGAGCATCGGAAACGAACCACTGGGTACGTTCACCACCTAACGTTTCACGGAACCAATGCACCAGGAAATTCTGATTAAATCTCCTCGGGTGATATCTTGGTATCCTAATAAATAACTGTTATTAATAAAATATAATTATAAAATACTTACAAAGATCTCTTCAAGCTGTAAAACGTCTGACCTCATTTTAACAAAACGTTTCCTGGCGGATAGTGGACTTGTCGAAGTTAATATCTAGACTACATATCATTTCACTTTTACATATGGGCTAAGTAATAATGGTAAAGAGTAACAAATATAGCTAAAAATGATAAAAAGGTTATTATACATGACAAGTGTTAATAAGAAATTATAATTAACCTTACTATACCGACGGATCGATCTGCGTCATTATATATGCACGAACGTTCACGCTATACTCATTTGAAACATACAGTTAATGAGAAGCTCAATTTGCCAGTGTTTTGCCTTAGAAAACGATTCAAAATTATGCCGTCGGTATCACAGGCCAACGTGTCGGTATGGGAACGTTAAACAAAATAAAAGACAATTTGTAATTAATTAGGTACTTCCCACGTAGCAACAAAGCCGTTTTCATAAAAATGAAGCCGCGTGCATCACCTAATTTTCATATTTAACATAGAATAAATGACAAAATTAAGGTAATAAATGTTTTATCTAATACACATAGTTTGGTTATTGTGTCTAAGTGAAGAGGAGGGGAAATACACTAGAAAGTTCTAACAAGACCGCCACCATCTTGTTAGTTCATTGAAATGATCGCAGGAAATTTGTAATATCATCTATATAACAATGGTAGTAATGATATATTGGATTATTGGTTGCCAAAAAAATTAGAATTAGGTTCGCACGATAGGTTCAACTTTTAGAACACAGATTATTGAAAATATATATGCAAGGATTTTATAAAATATTAAATCCTCTAATCTATTTGAATGAAATCTAAGGCAACCTTTAAGTATATATACAAAAGTTTGGACGGATATATTATTAATGGACAATTATCATCAATGCCGTAGTGGCGAAGTAATAAATAAATACACAGATGTTAAGACGAGTAATATCACAAAAATGTTTCAGTTCGTAATCAAGTTTCGACGTACGCTCCCTTTATCACATGTGCGTGTCATCTTGAAAGAAAAGATAATAACATCGGGATCAACAGCTCTCACTTATCTAATTCCTTTTTCTGTCCTCCTTAATATATTACGAGTTGTCGCTGCTTTGTTTGTATTGAATAGTGTCAAGTCTAAATAAAATCGATGTTCTATAACCTGACTTATACAGTCAGTGCAAACAGATTACAAAAAACTTTTGCATAATTGTCCCTTCTTTATAAAAGAGAATAAAAAACACAAATAGTCCACATGATTTTTATTTGTTAACTGAGACTGAGACACTGAGACTGAGACACATATATGTATTAGTAATCAGAAATCGGACTATAGACTAATAATAATATTAATTTATTTCATTTTATTTTTGGCAATCAATCCTCTAGATCAGTGTTTTTCAAACTTTTTCTTGACAAGGCCCCTTTAGTATGAAAAAATATTTCGCGACCCAGTGTGCCAGTTGTTTCTCTTTCATGTATTCTATTTTGTGACAAATATTCAATTTAACATATTTATTTATTTTCATTATTAGGGATCGGATAAATACATAAGAGTTCTCCTAAGTTTTTTGTTTATTTAATACAAAATCATTTAATGACTATGTCCTTTACTTAGTTAACATTTTTCTTAATAAAGCTTATAGAACTTTATTGTTTTATTTTTACAGCATTAGATTTTCCAACCTTTTGTAACTCCGCTATAGAAGCTTCGCGATCCACACTTTGAAAAACACTGCTCTAGATTATTACTGTCATTGTCGAGTAGCCAATAATACTACAAATGTGATCATTTGAATGTTCCAACAAGATGGTCGTTAACGTCTTTATATAAATAAAAAAAAAACAATAATAATAAAAATAAATATAAAAAAAAACACCCAATAGATGCTCACAGATACGATTTTTAACTTACACTTAAAAAGCGATAGCAAAAAAATGGTGCGAACCGAGAGTCTGCAGAAAAAAAAAAAAAGCAAGATGGTCCCCCCTTTGTTAGAACTTTCCCTGTAGTTTTTATGACAACTAAGAATTCATCCTCCACGGTATTATTTCCCATCCACTTGTGCATAACAACCGAACTATATTACGTAAAATACCAACAATATTACAAAATATACAGTCAAATAACACAAGACTATGAATAAAATATAAAATCTACTATATGGCAGACTAAACCGCCAAAAACTCCATAATAAATAATCACTAAGAAAGATGATATCACGAGAAAAAGGACAAAAATAAAATACAAAACGAAATAAAAATAAATAGACAATTAGAGACTATTGTGTGCAATAATGGACGATGAAAAGCATACTGGCTACAAAAATCGACGATCCCATATTGGAAAAGTGAATGGTAAATATATAAAAAGCGGGACCGCAGTCCTGTTCAATGCCTGTCATGGATTGGTCATTATTTTTGTATTAGCATATCCTCTAATGCTATTGTCCGGAGGATTGCTTTTTTTCTTATATCCCGAAATTAAATTACATTAAATTAAGGAAAATGTTGGCTCTCTAGCACTTTGGTACACTTTTGTTTGGGTATTTGTTTATAGTATTGACTGACCGTGACTGCTTCACAGAGCCTGGTTCCTAGAAAGCAATGACCAATAAAGACAATTTTTGAATTGCTAGCCCAAAACCTGAGGTGGGAGATAACTTATGTGATGAACTTAGCCAAACCAGGCCACTATGCGTATTCATAATATATTCCTTACAATTGAATTAGACTGTCGTCTATTCCAGTGTATTGCTAATCACATTATTTGGAGCCTAATATTACGAAACTGAATATTACTAGAAACAAAACAGTTAGATTACGCATAAGTTCTATCACACTGAGGTCCTTTCGAGCCATATTCCTTTAATTTAAGTCACTTTTGATGAACGGGTATTATGATACTGAAATACAGTCACTAACGATGAGTTTTAATAAGAAAACTATGGTCACTTAAAGGACCATGATGAGGGCTGCGTTTGGAGGATTTTGTATCTTAGAAATAGAAATGTCGAGGCCCTGTTGGTAGAACAATGAAATCAAAGACACAGTCCTTATGATTGGTAGATTTAATTGACAATGAGTGGGGCATATTAGTCATAGAAGGGATTGACAATGGGGCTGAAGAGTTTTCGAGTGATGATAATGCTTTGGGAAGACGCAATGAAGGCAAATTAAACGTACCAACAACTTGTTATAGGCCTCGATGTCTGGATGCGAGTAATACAACACTAGTGTTTGGGGCGATCTTTGGAGGAAGTATCGAGACCTTTGTAGATTTTTTTTTCGAACTGACTACGCTATTGGCCTAGCAAGGTCTTAACAGCTTCACTGGACTACTAAGGCGAGCGCTTAAGGCACTCAGCCGATTTTATTTGACAACTAGCTCAAGGGTGCACGGCACACCTCGGCTTGGGCTGTTGCCTGATACATGCAATTCACGACCTATCTTTTTTTTTTTTTTTTAACGTGGGGAAATCCCTTATTGATACACCACTCGGGGGAGAGAGTGGGTTATGTCCGACTCGCACGGACTAAAAACCCACGGTGTACGTCTTCCGCTATAGTTGGGGCGGTACGAGATCTCTATAGACTTCATCGTGCCGCCCCAGCGGTTGGCCCAGCAGTAAAAGCGCCACCGCCGGGCCCCGTCCTGTTGGGAGACAGCCGTGTACACACCGGCCGTCTCCTCCGTCTACCGGACCTGTGCAATGGGAAGATGGGCCCCCCGACCCATCTTCCCTGGTCCGGTTACAAAGGGAGGAGGCGGTCAAACTGACGCCTCCTCCTGCCCGTCCTCCGTTGGCGGAGACGGCCACTTTGAGGGTCTCGCTCACGGACCCTCTCCGCCGCCTCCTTCTGCGAGACGACCTCCTCGCAGAAGGAGGCCACAACATTCCACACATCCTCGCTACCGAGCATGGCCGCAACTACGCTCGGCAGCGAGAAATCCTGTCCCACCGCCACAGCCAACGTGCGACGCTGCTTCTCCCACGCAGCACACTCAGATAGAGTATGCTGCGCGGTGTCCGGGTCAGCGCCGCACTGATGGCACACGGCGGTCGGCTCCCTGCGTGCTATGCGGTGCAGGTACCAACCGAAGCACCCGTGCCCGGTCAGCACCTGCACCAGACGGAACGTCAGGGAGCCCCATCTCCTCTGGTACCATTCCGGCAGGACCGGGCGGACGGCGTCGATCGTGTATCGACCGTACCGCTCGTCCGCCAGGTCCCGCCTCCACGTTTCCACAACTTCCTCCCTCATTGCTCTTCTCATTTCCTCTATTTCTCTGGGAGCTGGAGGCTCCCCCGACCGTTCCTTAACCGCCGTATATTGATATACGGCGGCAAGCACCTCCGCCTCCAGCTCCCAGGGAAGAGAGCCGGCCAGCACCAAATTCCCTATCTGAGCTAACCTAAGCTAAGCTAACTATTCATACATATATGAGTTGTTGAAACATATATGTGTACCAGGCATAAATACCTCAAAAACTCTTATATATATTTCGTATCGGATAATTTTCTAAACTATTTCAGTTTGATAAGGGAAAAAATAAAACCCTTCCATTTGCATGTGTAAGCGCGTATGCGTGCACGTGTGTGGAGGTGATATGTGTAATGTTGTCGCAGTGATGTAAGATTTTGTGTCACTGTATCGCGCCAAGAGCGCACTCAAGGGCTCCACGCCGAGGGAACGGACCTAGGCTTGAGCTGCTGCCGAGGGGGGCCTAATCTGGTGACCTTTGTATAGCATTGGACGTCTTTTGGATGAATGGATTTGCAAGAGTTGACTTGACTTTGACTTTGTTGGAATTACTTGTCGATTACTGATAGGTATATTACAGCAATATGTCGGTAATCGATTCAGGTTACACCTTCGAGTCGAAACTGCAGGACTTCCATCTCGTAACTTGCAAGGGATGCAGCGCGCTCTAATAAGAAGCGAATGAAAAGTGTACTACTTGAAGTGAACAAGAACAAGAAGTGAACTAAGTAACGTACCTTTCTGACTACAGAATAGCTGTGATATACAAAGTGGTTAAAGTAAATATATTATCAATTATTGTGTTAACTAGTAAAGTACGATTATCAATTGGAAGTACTTCTCTGTATTCTTATTTCATTTGGTATTTAAAAAAAGAGTGTGTGTGTACTTATGTACACGCGTTAGAAGTTATACTTCTTTGGTGTAACAAGATAAAATTTTTTTAATAAATTTTATCTTTCGCCTTATTCTACGTTTGTAGAAAAAACGACACTAACAATAGAAAAAAGGTATTTGATACATTGAAAGTTTTAATACAAACAACAAATACAAAGAAACATAATGTTGACTATAGCTAACTTCAGGGTGTCGGTTTTTCAAGACGGTGCGCGGGCATCGTAAAAATTTACTCTCATAATTTTTCCCTAAAGCAACAAAAGAAGTATAACTTCAAAAAATCGGTGATTACTATTAAAATATGTACGATAGAAGGATCAGTCACAGTGATTCTTTATAACGGTAAGAAAACTTTAAAAAAATATTTATTTGACATTTTTTTTTTTTTTTTTTTTATTGTAGCTCGACAAAGTGACTGTACTGTGCCTGATGGTAAGCACAGTACAATCCAAAAACAATGGCGACCATCGAAAGACATACTATCCATCGCTGGTCGCCGCTGTCATGCCGGCCTGAAACTGCCCCCCCCCCCCCCCGGTTGCTGGATATACACCGGCTGATCCCGGAACGCGACACGCCCAAACGTGTCACTATAGCGGGTGTTCCACCTGGTGTACGGTGGTCGCGATCCAGTCGGGTACAGACACCCTACCACCCCGCAAATGCAATGCAAAATGCAAATCGCACCCCATGTCCGATGTCAAGTCACAATGCCACAAAGGATCTTAATAACTTAATGACCTTGAAAGGATGACCCTTAAGCACAACCGTCAAAATATCCCTATCTATACTAAACAGTAACACTAATAATATTATAAGGAGGTGTAAAGTTGGTAAGTTTGGATGTTCGAGGTAATCTCTGGTACTACAAGAGGATTTTGATTATTCTTTCACTGTTAGAAAAGTATACTATCGCTGAATGCTATAAAGCCACTTCTTCTTTTAGTAAATATATGTTTTCAATCATTAATCACAATAATGTAATTAAAATAGGCAAATTAAGAAGCCAAATATTGCGAGATCATTTAATATTGCGTGCGCTGCCTAAACGGTTTGAAATTAAGAAATAAAATCTATAGCAAAAATAATATACCATTAGCTTCATAAAAAAGTCTGCGACACCATATACCTAAGTTTTTAGTTAATATTTGAACTTTGAACTGAATTTGGAATTGACTTTGAACTCTGAACTGAATCTTGAACGCGCCAATCTCAGGTACTACAGGTCCGATTTGAAAAATTATTTCAGAGTTAGATAGCTCATTTATCGAGGAAGGCTATAGGCGATATCATCACGCTAATACTAATAGGAGAGGAGCACCAATGAAGAATGTCTCAAAATCGTTTTTATTTTTTTGAAAGGTTCTGCTGCGTGTTAGCTTTAGGCCAAATTAACTATTCCACGCAGGCGAAGTCGCGGGCAGAAGCCGGTATAAAATAAGACAGAAACACAGAATAATTATCCTTTTTTTATTTTCACAGTCTACACAACTTAATAACTATAAATAAATAGTTTTTTAAATTAATTTACGTTGGAATAAACACATTACATAATCATGTTTAACATTCATCCTTAAATTTCAAATTGTTAGTAATAATTTACTTATATTAAAAACACAAGTCGAACCTCGGTAAGTCGAACTTCTGTAATTCGAAAGTCACCATTGCAACATTTGTCTCAAGTCCCGATACCACGATTACTCTCAATATTACTCATTTGTCTGCAAAAACTTTCTAAGCCCAAAAATCTTTGCGTCTCCCTTGAATTTCGACTTAACAAGGTTTCGCAAAAACTTCGCAAATTCAACTCCACAGTCAGAAAAAAAATCCATCAGAAATTATATAAAATTTTACAGTTATGTATTACATTTTTAAATAATAAGAATTAGACATGCATTCTTTTTTTAAGTAATAATTTATATACACAATCACACAATAAATTACGAACACACACAAACATTATCTCTATGTGAACTAAATACACGAAACATGAATACACAAATAAATATACGCAAATATAATTTACAAAAATTGTTCTATTGTATTATGTACTAGCTGTGCCTACGATTCCGTCCACGTGGAACCTAATATAAAAAAAAACAGTGACTTCTAAAGCTGAATGTATTAAGTCCATTTACTTATTTACTTTCCTCGCGTACTTACGCCGCGTCGTCATTAAAATTACAATAACTTTTGATAGAGTGGACCGATTTTAATGTAACAAAGACTAAGTTACTCCCGAAGATATGCTTTATGAGGTTTTATCGTGAACCTAGTGCTTTCGCAGTGATGGGTGTTCAACAGTTCAACAGTTCTGTCAAACAGACAGACATTTCCAAAAATGACTGAAATGTATTCTATTACTTATTCCTAGACACTTGCAACAATTTTTTTTACGAAAATCTAAAAAGTACATACACGTTAAATTTACATTCTTATTATATGTATAGACTAGCGAGCCCGGCAGACGTCGTCCCGCCCTGATTATAAAAAAATCCTAGACAAATTATATACCAAAACGTTTCTCATGAAACACTGTACCTACTCGTGAAAACCGCATGAAAATCCGTTTTGAGGTTATCGCGAACAGACAGACAGACAGACGCGGTAGGAGACTTTGTTTTATACTATGTAATGATATAGATTTATGTGACATTTAAGATGAAATAATTTCGATTTTAGTGTCGCAGTATATCAAAAACAAGTATCATTACTCTCAGAACAGTAAATTCAAGTAACAGCTTGCATTTAAAGTTACTTACTACAATGATAATGTAGCGTAGAAAATATAAATTTAGTTATTTATATATTCTAATAATTGCCTGCAGAGTCTGAGGTTTCTCTGATAGAATAACGCTGCTCTGTGACGTCTATCATCAGCGGGAATATGCCGATGCCAGACCTCTTGGTATCATGATTTTTGTGCTTTGTATAGGTACTTTAATCTTTTTGAAAGATTTCTATACACTGTACTAGTACGTATAACTAGTACTAGTAACTCGCTGGCCGCCGGCTCATGAAAATGTTAGAATATACGTACATACTTTAAAAGAGAAATGAGAAAGGACGACGTCCAAATTAAAAATTCTATTCTTTGTACTGTTTTAACGGTACATATTATGGTGCGAAAGTTACATGGTGGGTACTACAAGGGCTGAGAGTGAAGAGCAAGTCTCCTAAGTTTTTGAGAAAAAGCGGTGTTTTAATGAATTCTTTGCTCCCACAATCCTCATTATCTTTACACATTGATTGTTATCAGTATAGGAAGTTGATCTCATTAATAATTTCATTAATAATTGATGAAAAAAATTACTTTTCTATATAGAACATTGTTATAACGAACTACAGAATATTAAATAATTCAAAGGCAAAAATAAGAACCACGTAAAGCGAGTGCAGTAGATAACTGATAAATACAATTTCGAAGTCACAAAGATTCGAGATTTTTTTTTATATAACTGAATCAGCGACAACACTCTTTCCCTTCAATATTCCCAGTCACGTGATTATACGAGTATTAAATAGTTTATATGAATGAATTATTTAAGCCAAATCATACATTACGACATGATAAACATGTTGTGCCAACCCTACTTAGGTGGGATAAGCGTAAGAGGAACAGTACGTACGTACGAACTATTACGTACGAGCAGTTAAAAATATTTAAACTCATGTTTTATTCATATTATACTTATTTATAAAAAATAAATAATAGTTTATAAAAAAAAAAAAATATAAAAAAAAAAAAAAAAAAAATAATATTATATATTTTTATTTAAATATTTATATTATAAATATTTTTATTTTTTTTTAAAAAAAAAAAATAAAAAAATATATTTTTTATTATTAAAATCTTTTTTTTTTTTTTTTTTTTTTTTTTTTTTTTTTTTTTTTTTTTTTTTCTTATTATTTCATTTCATCTCCTTTGCGTTGTGCATTGTTTGAATTTATTCTGATCTTCAAAGTAGGACAAAATCGAGCTCAAAGAGGTCGGTTACATACATACATACAGGTGAAGCTAATAAGAGCGAGATAAAAACTAAACCAAATGGTCAACTATTATTAATGAAATCCTATAGTTTCATTTTATAAGTCTCGGCACGCTCTGCGGATTTTCACAAAGCGGAAAATTTTCCTCGAGCTGAGAATAACCGATAAGACCTTCGAGTGAAATCCCCAGAGGATTGTATTTTTAGTTAAGCATAATTGTTTTTCACAAAATTTACCTTAGACTTCATTAATTTTGACAGGAGCACTATTAAGCTATTTTTACTCTGTTATGGTTGCTAAGCAAATTTATTTTTGTGAATAACAGTTATAGAGTTATTTTCAAAATAGCAGGCGATTATAAATCACAGCGCGCGATAACTTAAGTATAGCTACATCGCAAAGTGAACAGAATTATACAAAGAAATTGGACAAATATTACAAAACTTTAATATAATACAGATAATTGGGCAAATCCAATTATAATTGAAAGTTATTTTCCATTGCTGGAAATAAAGGCGGAGCAGTTTAGCGCGTTAAAAAAGAGGTCATCGTGTAAGAGATATTTGTCTTGTTCAAATAATGAATCACTCATATGTAAATGACTACTAAAATTGTTCTTAATATTATAAAAATATTATATTTATTTATATTATATATATTATAATTATAATAATATTATAAAATTTCCAATATAGCACGGTTTTAAATAAAACGAATGAACTAAGACGTTGGTCAGGAAACCGCAGCTCGTAAGCGTGTGGGTCTGTAAATCCTTGGCTGCGGCTCTTTTAAAATTTTTAGTGCAGATACGGAATATTATTTATTAATTTGCTTTGTAAGATATGAGTTTTTTTTAAACGGACGCTGACGCTGCATTCTTCTCGCACCTGTTGGGGTGCGGGGGGACCGTACCAGGGCGAAGGAGCCTACAGAACCGTATTTATAGAAAGCAAAAAGCACTCCCAAAAAGGACTTATTTAGTTAAGGTACGCTGAATAAACTTCAATTTTGTATTGTTTATATGTGCCATTTTTAGGTGATGAGTTTGCCGATCACTGAACTAAGATAATAATTAAAATTAAAAGAAAAAGATAATGAATGTACAATTGTACGGATCGAGTAATATAGGCAGTAATTATCGTTGAGAAAATTACAGTGTATAACGTGCGGGATCTTTGTGACTTCGAAATTGTATTCATCAGTTATCTACTGCACTCGCTTTACGTGGCTCTTATTTTTGCCTTTGAATTATTTAATATTCTGTAGTTCGTTATAACAATGTTCTATATGAAAAAGTACATTTTTCATCAATTATTCTTTTCTCCATATAGCTATTAGTCTGTATAATATAACTTATTATTAACTAATTGATAGGGAACTTCGGGGTGGTAGGGTGTCTGTACCCGACTGGATCGCGACCACCGTACACCAGGTGGAACACCCGCCATAGTGGCACGTTTGGGCGTGTCGCGTTCCGGGATCAGCCGGTGTATATCCAGCAACCAGGGGGGGGGGGGGCTGTCCCTAACTGGCGCTTTCAGGCCGGCATACACGGCGCCGGCGATGATAGTATGTCTTTCGGCGTCGCCATTGTTTTTGATTGTACTGTGCTTACCATCAGGCACAGACAGCACTTTCCGAGCACAAAAAAAAAAAATTGTGACAGAGACAAACTGGTTTAAAATCGATTTGATTAGAAAGTTTGTTCGTTTATTTGGTTTATTTTAGACTAGCGGGCACGGCAGACGTTGTCCCGCCCTGATTATAAAAAAATCCTTGACAAATTATATACCAAAACGTTCCTCATAAATTACTTTATCCACTGGTGAAAATCGCTTGAAAATCCGTTCAGTACTTTTTGAGTTTATCGCGAACAGACAGATATACAGACGCGGTAGGGGACTTTGTTTTATACTATGTAATTTATTTTAGATAACTAATTTACTTGATACTGTCTAACAAGATCCTAATGCCTCGCTTTCTTTTTAGTAATAATGTGTTAATGCGAGTATTGTCGTCAAATTATTAAGTTCGTTTCCCTCGTAATTGGTCCTGGAATCGAAATCAAAGGGTTTTTGACATGTTTCCAGAGAATTAGTTTGAGAAAGAATACACTAAGCACCACATATTATGGAAGAATACATTAATCACTACATGTTATAAATGTCTTCTGCTACGTCTGTCTGTTTGCGGTAAGCTCAAAATCGACTAAACAGGTTTTCATGTGTTTTTACCAGTATATAAAGTGATTCATGAAGAAAGTTTTGTCAAGATTTTTTCAATTATCAGAGTGGGACAGCGTCCGCCGGTCTCGCTAGTTATTTACAAAAAAATGTCTTCAACAATCCTTGTTTTGAGTTCTTCTTGCAAATTACAATGAAATTTTTAATGCCTCAATTTTCTAGCGGTGACCAGTTTATTGATGTCGTGATAGGCGGCTATCATAGTGTGCTCCGGTGCAGCGTTTGATGAACAAGTGGGATGTGCTCGCATACACTCGACTCCTTCTTGTCCACGACGCGCTGCTCTCATATAACGGAAGAATCTTAGAATTTCTGGATTATCTGATACAGGACGCCGCAATTCATTTAGTTCCCTTGAAAAAAAATCAAAACCTTGTGACTATCGTTACAAAATTTTTGTCGAATATTTTACTTTTGGTCGGATTGTCATAAATTTAGCCCAACGTTCATAGACGTATGACAAAACGCGATGCTATCTATGTTCTGTTATTTCTCTCTATGCTTGCTGTATGGAGGGTAGAGTTAAGGAGAACTATCTATATGGAAGCCATGTTGAAAAATTGTCCGGCTATAAGCACTAAATATTAGTCCCAAGGCTCTCCAAAATGGCACTAGCTTATGCAAAGGTTATGGATAGTCCGAGAAATATATATTTTTTATTTGTTAACTTTAAATAATCCGTTTAGTAATCTTTGCCTGTTTACTTTTATAAAACTTATTGAAATTATTGAGCAAATCTGTTCCTACTGTAGGGCCACCCTAAATTAACGCATTTCATGGACACTTTTTTATACACAAAGATGGTTCTCCTTACGTATATACTCGATAGCTTGTTTAGAAATTTCAAATCTCAATACTTTTAATAAGAGGGAGCTTGTGAAAGAAATTATTAGCACAATGACAATTACCTGCTCAGTTGTGCCGACACGAGATTGCTATATGGAGCGTATTTAGCCGGACTTGCGTACATTAGACATATTAACTGTTCCCTGCAAGCCTCCAGTTTGACGTCACTAACTGTCTGACCCCCGATTTGCATACCACTATCTACTGCATTTTCTGAGGGCGCCAATCCTGGAATTTACAATATATATATATATATATATATTTGAAGCGTTAAAGCGGTTATGCATTTTGTAGGTTTTTTTCAGAAATAAAATCCTTTTCTTCTATCAATATCTTTTCAATTAACAAAATTGTGAATAATTAACAACTCGTCTCATTAAAATTTTTCGAATCTCTTTTTCATATGTGAGATCAAAAACTTATCTCTAAAGATAATCAAAATAATTAATACACAATATTTGTTATAATCAACAGCATAAAATAATTTTGCATAAACAAAGATAAACAGCTCCATGGCTTCTGTTATAAGATAACATAATTAATTCTTGAACGGAGATAAAACTCTATCATAAAACTAAAATCAAAAATATTTTATTCACTTTAGGCTCTTATGAACTTCAAGATTACCACCGGTTTGGAAAAACAACCTAGTCATCTGACTAAACATCAACTTTTTGCATATCAACATTGACGAAGTAATAAACCTAGTCAAAAATAATCACCAAGTCTTGCGAATATCCCATCAAGTCGAGACAATAGTGGTGAGTAGAATGGGTCGTAGTTACTGAGGATCATTGATGACGCTGGTATCTTCTGGAAGACCTGCAGAATAAAAGAAGTTTTTATAAAGCTGTATAAGATTAAAGTTTAATACCCTTCAATCCTTTGGTAGTTCATGGTCATATTTAACATATAAAATAATAATATCAAAACAAATACTAATAAACAACAAGGAGCACCTTATTTAAAGTTTTTTCTAAAACTTTTAAAAGTATGGGAACGATACTTTTAAAAGTAAAAAAATTACATCTAGGTTCAATGAAAAACATTAAGGGGACGCTTTTCAATCATCACGTAATTTCTTATCGTCGGAATGCTGCACTGTTGAGGTGCGGGACGCTGTCGGGACTGTGCGGCACAGTGGGATTCATTACTTTCCTTATTATTACACCAGTTCGTATTTACGTAAATCACCTGATGTTTCAGTGTATCAGTTTTCTATAGATAATTAGTTCAAATATTAAGCACCTATTTTTTTAATTGATTTAGAACGAGAATCGACTAATAATTATCATATAAAAATATTGCTGGCGACTAACCAGTAGCGCTGTATACACATTCGCAGTCTTACACGTAATATTTGTTTAAGTTTGTTTTTGGTACGACAATAGCTGAATTATTATACATTTTGTGGTTTATGTGTTTGATATGAATTACTTTTATTTATAAAGAATATCATAGGGCATATTATTGTCAAATAAAATTATCTGGCAGTGATAGATTCATGTTTTTAATAACGATTAAAAAGAAAGTTTTACTGAAAAAAAAGTTTCCTAAAATTATTTAAAAATCAATATTTTTTCCTGTAAAGGGGTAATGCGTATTAATAAACACAACGTTTACCGGCAACCAGGTATCCTGAACCTTGTTTGGAAGAGCATAAAGAAAGATATATTAAAGAACCAGCTATTCTAAAATTTTTGTTCTTCCTACGTTGCTGGCTTTTGTACTAAGGTGTCGCAAAAAGTCTTGTTACACTTTTTTCGGTCAAGCTCCCATCCGCTCAAAGCGCGTAACGCGCAATAAGAAACTTCGTTCCCATATAGCTTAAATTTATAACTAATCTGTCTGCTATATATAGCACAAAGAAAATGTACCAAAATCCATCAAGAATTTTACTAACTACAAATTTTTGACTTTCGTCCGTTATTCTGGAGAACCCCTCGCAGTTTATGGGACAAAAAGTATTCTAAATGTAACCTTGTAATATTTAATGTAATAACCTGTGTCAAGTTTCGTCGAAATTGGTTCAGTGCTTTTGAGAGTGATGCGTGTTCACAGGGACAGACAGACAAAAATTGTAAATGGATCATTTTTGGCTTCTATAGCGATAACAAAATTTATCCCGATTATAATTTTCAAAAAATATTTAATGTACATATTTGGCCTTGTTACAGTTTTATCATAGTACTAGCGGACCCGGCAGATGTTGTCCCGCCCTGATTATAAAAAAAAACCTGGACAAATTATATACCAAAACGTTCCTCGTGCATCACGTTATCCACTGGTGTAAACCGCATAAAGATCAGTTCAGTAGTTTTTGAGTTTATCGCGAACAGACAGACAGACAGACGCGGTAGGGGACTTCGTTTTATACTATGTAATGATAGATAACAGTTTGGGTTAGCCATATAAAAATTAATGTAAAATGTATACTGAAATCATTTTTGCCAAAAGTAACATTTTACTTGTAGTTATTTTTTATGAATCTAGAGTTGTAGATTTCTTTGTAATAAACAAATCAACAATGGGTAGCTAGCTAGACTAATCAATCAAAGAGGATGTTGACAATGAAGCGAAAATTAGTCTGTAATCACTGAGTAGCGGCGATTCTCATCGAATAATGAGTATATGAGTAAGTTTCCAAAGAAGGATAGCAATATATAATATGAACACAGTGAAAGGTATCTTCGTACTTGTCTGACTAGTTTGATTTTATATTTTTTGTTGCCAAAAAACTTTCCAGCAGCTTCTTACACATAGTCTTTTAATATAAAATGAGGTCGTGGTGAAACGTTAGCATATGCCACAATGAAAAAAAATGTATTTAATTTGGTATCTTTTCAATGTCATTATAAATATGACCCATAGGCCATTAACTTTCTATCATAATGTATTAAATTGGATGCAGTCATCATATTTATTTTAACTTGTTAAGTGGTTCTAATAACCGGTCGGTTTTTTGCAAGTCTAGATTCTTCCTGCATGCGTATAAAGTAGTACTGTGGATTTATGGCCTGGTCTGTATTTGTTATGAGAAAACTAAACAGTTAAATGATATGGAAAATATTTATGAACAGCTAGTTGACATCCGCGAGTTCGTCTGTTTCGTTTATTAAATTTCAATTTTCAATCGTTTTGTTAAATCTCAATGGATTAGGCAGCGTTCTTGACGAAAGCTCCCAGGCGGTTTGAGGTTTTCCGACACTTCCAAGAATTATTGTTATATTTCAACCAATTTACACAAAACCTTGACAAATTATATACCTAAACCTTCCTCGTGAATCACTCTATCCACTAATATCCACGTAGAAATCCGTTCAGTAGTTTTTGAGTTTATCGCGAACAGACATAAAGACGTGGCGGAGGACTTTGTTTTATAAAATGTAGTGATATTTGATTTGGATTTTTTTGGTTGACATGATACGGTACGGTAATTTCACATAATGATAGTTCCAAGTTCTTTTTCTTAATCGTAAGATGAACCATCGTTTATAATCATTACATAGTATAAAACAAAGTCCCCTACAGCGTCTGTCTGTCCGTCTGTTCGCGATAAAATCAAAAACTACTGAACGGATTTTCATGCTGGTTTCACCAGTGGATAGAGGGATTCACGGGGAAGGTTTCGTATATAATTTGTCAAGGATTTTTTTTATAATCAGGGCGGGACAACGTCTGCCGGTCCGGCTAGTTCTACATATTTTTGAGTATGTAAGGATACTGAACATTTGTCATAAAATTTCCCCTGACCGTTGGTGTTAATTCTGTGTAAATCTATAGATAAATTGGCGAATAAGATACAATCTGCTTCTTCTTCTGCTCCTATTGTCATTCACTTTTTATTAGCTGTTAACGAGCTTAGAATTGGAATTTAAAAAATTAGAAACAGTACCTTCTTTCCGTACCATCGTTGTGTTGATTTTTTTATTTGTAGTTCTGTATTCGTTATACCTCGTGAATTTTAGGGCTACAATCTACAATATTCATTGTACAAATAACTCAGTACAGTTTTGATAATTTAGGAAAAAAATATATCAAAAAGAAATACAGACAAATAATGTCCTTCTATTAACATGTGAAAAAAAATTTTGTACTCATTATGTACCATGTGTACCTTATTATGGTTCAATTTCGAGTACTAGAAGCGTTAAATAGTTTCCAGTTTTGTAGAAATATTATAAATGTTACAATAACCTTGTAGTTGTTAGCGGTTGTAGCCATCTGATTCTTGTAATAACTATTCTTGCCCGGCAAATATGATACTTTTTGTCCACCAGCGCCGAATCTGAAAGTAGTATTTTTTTTAATTATACGAATTCATTACATTTTCTATCGTGTAATTCATTTAAATCATTTTTTTTCGAACTGACTACACTATTGGTTTGATAGGCTTTTACTCTTTCATTGGTTTACCAAACAATAATATTATAACTAAAAGGTTAGAGATATAATAAGCGCTTGTTAAAACTTGGCTAACTAGGTTATTTTTGACGGCTGCCCATCAATCCTCCCATATCTAATCAACGTACAACTATTTCTTTTTCACCACCGATATTGAGAATATGTCATCTCACTTCCACATTTTATCTAAGACAGTGCGGCGTTACAATATTACTTTACGTATGTGTGCATAATTGTGCCATTTTTTTTGTTAATATATGATCTAGGTAACATATTTATAACTTTTTAGTTATAATACTATTGCTACTATGACGAGCGCTTAAAATGCTCAGACAATTTTGGTTACATAACATCGGGTATCTATCTAGGAAAGCTACGCATTAATAGTCCCATTTGCTCTCTCTACATATATATTCAACAAAAGAATTCTGTCATTTCTGAAAACTTGATTACCACAATCGATGCTCCCACCTACAGGTTATAGGAAAAACATTTTCCCCAACGATATTTCATAAGAAAAATATACAATTTCCTGAAATATTCCGTCTTCGTGTAACAAAACGAACAGGGGCTTCGTAAATAAGCCACAATGTCAGAAAATCGCGTTTACGGAGGAACTTGATAGATTGGCCGTGTCAGCCACATTTGAAGGAAATTTGTTAGAAGTTTCTTTATAGGAATAAAATTGTGCTTATATAATCTAGGTAACGATAAAATGAAGTATCAATTACACAACAGCTACGATTTGCTCGCGGCTTCGTTCGCGTAGATGTAGATTTGACCTATTATTAGAAAACAATACTTTTTTCTGATTTCATGATGAGAGGTTGAGTAGTTATGGCGTGAATGTATAAAAAACAAAGAAATTCACCGTCGCATTTATAATATTACTTAAAATTTGTGGTCGAGTGTAAAGTTGATTTTTTTTAATTGGTATGTAAAAGTTAGTACCATTTTTAAATGTTTTCTAAGACATACTAAACCGTAAACTTTTGGAGCAAATAATTGTGATCAAATAATCTTAGCATTTCCACCCATAAATATAAATAAGGAAATCTAAGTAAATCTTGGTATAGTCTAAATAAATTTATTATACCTCTACGATTACAAAGAATAAAATATGCAATATGTTGCTATATAAACATATATTGCAATTAATTATAATTAACAAGCGGGCCCGGCGGACGTTATCCCGCCCTGGTAATAAAAAAAAACTTTAACAAATCATATCCCTAAACCGTCCTCGTAAACCACTCTATCTACTGGTGAAAACCGCATGAAAATTCCTTCAATAGTTTTCGAGTTTACCGCTAACAGACAGACAGACAGACGTAGCAGCGGACTTTGTTTTATACTACGTAATGATTATATATAAGTTAAGATTAATATGACATTATGAATATAGATAAAGGCCGATTATAAGATACTCTATAAAATATCTGGATCATATAAATTATCAAAATAAAATGAAATAAACAAAAAGAATATTGCAAACCAAAAGATAAACTATAAACACTGTTGTCCAATTCTACTAGTGATAAATAAAAGTCTAGAAAACATAAAAATCTCAGATCAAGCCTGAGGATGTTTTGGGACTAAAAAAAGGTAGGTTAATAAATAAATCAATTTGTCAACGTAATGCTATTTAGACAAAATTGTAAAACGGGTACAGCTTTGTGTTCCCTTTTAGTGTACTTCCCCTATTCTACTGATTAACGCTACACACTTACCGAGACATATCAATATTGCCAAGTTCATTAACATCATTAGCTTCCATGTCATACATTCCTTCCTGTGGGTACGCGTAAGTCCCAGCAGTATTAGTTTCATATCCCATAAAGTCTTTATTGTCATTGTTATACGCGGTCTGATCATCCCCATTTGCCGGTGGATAGCTTGCTTGGCTGGATGTGGATGATATTTGGGATAGTCCTGTAATTTTAACAATCTCATTTTTATATTCTGTTCAAGATTGGAATATTTTAGTTCGTGTATTTTAGAGATACCATATTTGTTAGCTATAATATTGATGGAAACTTATCATCATATTCTTATTCTTATCCCGCCTAAGCAGGGTTGGTACTTTTTCCACTCTCGCCTATAAAATGTCATCTCAGTATTCATATAGTATCCATATATCATTTTGCACCTAATACATCCATACTTTTTTCGGTCTATATTCATCCACCATTATACTCAAAACTTTTTTAGTTACGTGCTTTTCATCTCCCCTCATGACATGCCTATACTATGCTAACCTATTACTCGTCAACTTCTCTGTCACTGGCGCTATTATCAAACTTCCTCTGATATACTCATTCTTAATATTATCCGTTCTAGTTACACCACACATCCACCTTAACATTCGCATCTCTGCCACATGTGGTTTTCTTTCATCCGTCTCTTTCGTAACCCAGCACTCAGATACATACATCATGACTGGTTTTATAATAGTTTTATAGACCTTAAATGGAAACTATAAGAATGATAGACAATTGCGTGAAAAATAAAGGTTTCTATAGTTAAAATGTAAAATTCCAATTTTCTCACCTTTTCCGAGGATCTTGCCGAAGCTACCCAAGATACTTGGTAAAAACATTGCGAAAAGAATAGATTTTATAAGTACTTGACCTCCGATGAGTATAGGCAGGAAGAATTTGTTCAATCCGAAAGCTGAAATATTGATTGGTTCTATTAAGTTAATATTTTATTCACAACTATTTTTAATATATAATATACGTTGATGCAATGACGGCTTGCTTGATAGCGTGTTCGCACACCGCGTCGATGGAGGTGTCAGAGCTTCCGGTAAAGGAAAACATAATGATAAAACCATAGCATGGTGGTAACGCTTATTCTATGTCCATCCAGGTAGCTTCCACCCTCGAGTTGAAAATCTATCGCCAATCACTTGTTGGTGTGTTTTAGCAGCTACACTTGAGAGCCAGCCCCCTCTAAGCTTAGCGTGTTTCCCATCTTAGAGCACATCGACATTTCACATCAGATGAGATTATATCCAAACGCTAAAACCTATGAAGCTTAACAAAAAGTCGATAATGGTACAGTTTGAAGTAATAATATATCGGTTGTAGTATACGGAAACAGCGTGTTTGAACATACTTGAAATTTACGCAAAGGAATAGAATATAATGAAACCACTGATGTCCCTCTGTCTTTCTGCAACCTTCAAGGTTACCTGTCTCTATATGTCCTTTGAGTATGAATCTACAGCCGCACTTTGTGAGTGATACTAGATTTGTCGCATTGCTATTTTTATGCTAATCAGATCATATTGTATTTAAATCTTAACCTTGCAAAGTTTAAAAAAGATTATAAATATGAAATCATACGTTTCGAATAAGATGTAAAGGGTCTGAACCTTATCTTAGTTATTATAATACATATGTATGATGAAATCATTCTTGCGTGTATTAAAGTTTCTAAAACTAAAAGAAGAAATGTTACTTACATCTGAATCCGATATATTTTGCCGCTTGTGGTACGTTGATAGAAATTACATGAGTGTTTATAAAATTCTTAATTTTTTCGAATAGACGATATTCATATGAAAATTTACTAAACAGCGCTCGCCCTTCATTTATTTTCAAGTCTTTATTAACTTGTTTATCAACCGATTTATTAGTATCATTAATTGTTTTAATTTCAACACCATCTATTATTTTTAAACTGGCTTCATTAGAAGCTTTATCGAGTAAACTTTCTAAGTTATCTTCTAAATAATTTACAGTTTTATTTACAAGATCATATTTATCTGTGAGTTTAGTAAGTGTTGCAATAAAATTCTTAACAATATCTCCATTTCCATCTTTGACTAAGTCTTGATTATTGTTATCAATTCTATTACTAGATTCACAATTATGGCATTTACTTTCTATATTATCTACAGTTTCGTTTTTTGGCGAGAATGCATCGCTCGTTTGGTTTTGTGGATGACAATTTGTCTCTAGAATAAAACTACATATGAACATAATGACTAAGATACATTTTTGGAACCTCCTCCACCCTGATCTTCTACTACAATTCCTTTGAATTCCCTGTTTGAAAAGATCCATTTTTGGGAATCTTTTCAAAAGTCATCACCGTGAACTGGAATGTTTCTTTGAGTGATATGTTGCTTCCGAATCAATGATGATAAAATCTGAAACAAATTGAGTTTTCTAATTAGTAACACGCTATGCTTTACTACATTAGAATCCTAGCAACTGAGTCGCAGCTTTCGAAAAAGAAGGTGATAAAAATACAGCATAATCGTAGCTTTTTCCAAAGCCCCCTTGGGCTACTACCCTGAAGTTGAAAATCTATCACCAAGCACTTGTTGGTGTGTTCCGGCAGTTGCATTCGAGAGCCAGTCACCTCTAGGTTTAGCGTGTTTACCATCATAGACCATATTGAAGGTGGTAGAGCCACGCTGTAGCTATTACTAGTTTCAGCATGAATGGGTCGGCTCGCCCAGGGTAGTACCACCCTCTCACAGAACACCGACGTGAAGTAACAGTGCTTGCATTGTTGCGTTTCGTTCGGTCAGTGAGAGCGCCGGAGGCCCACCTCCTCTCCCCTCTCCCTCTCCTTCCCCTTCCCCCCAAAGGCTGGCAACGCACTTGTGACTCCCTTGGTGTTGCTAGTATCTATGGACGGTGGTGATCACTTAACATCAGGTGACCCAGCTGTTCGTTTGTCTGCTTTTGACATAAATATAATTAATTACTATTTCTTTAATAAAAATGTGCAATGCATTTATACGAGAATGCAAATGTTGATCAAAATCGGCGGTGAATAATAATAAACATTAAAATTGATATAAGAATAAAATGTTGATGGCTCGATGCTGCTCGGTACATTATCATAAAACTTAAAAGGCATATCAAATATTGTTATGGTCGTCGTTTATTACAGTATATACGTTTATTCCTTCTCTTAAATGTATAATCTATACGTGTGTAGTATATAGTGTGTGTACGTATATGCGTTTTAAAAAAAATGATAATATTCTTGATTTACAACTAGTTTTCTTCTACCAATTCGTTGGTATTAATATTCTGTACAACCCACAACGTGTTCCATAATAATCGCCTGACTAGTTAAGCCATGAATTTGGAAGTCTGTTTATTTTTTAACTAGCTTTCCGTGGTTTCACACTCTTAATTCTAAATTTAGTCTAATACCTTGGTACAGTTTCCGATGTGAAAGGTACCCTATGTTCTTTTCCTATGACAACATCTATTACATAATATTGCAAAGAATAAAATGAAGTATTCAAAATTATATAAATAATAGGTAGCATTTGCTCGCGGTTTCGCTCGAGTAAATATTCCTAGGGAACAGTACTTTTTCTGTATATATGTATCCGTGGAAACGTGTATGGAAAATGTCATGATAATCAGTTAATTACTTAAGTCGTGAAAGGGTAACAAATAAACAAAGACTCATTCACATTTATAATATTAGTTAGGATAGGAATCCACAAAATTGATTATACTTGTTAAAAGGGAGAATATTCACTAACGGTTGATACTGTTGTATTCACCTTGTTTTTATTTCTTAGGTATGTATTTTGAAGAAATTTTATTATATTTATGTTGTAGAATATATTACTAGATATATAACACACCAGGTGACTGTTTAAAGTTTAATACTCTTCAATCGTGGGGTAGTTAATGGTCACATTTAACATATAAAATAATAATATCAAAACAAATATTAATAAATAACAAAGAGAACCTTAAACTTTAAAAAAGTCACACCTAGCTTCAATGAACAAGATTCAAGGGGCGCTTTTCAAGGTTAATCATTACGTAACTGCTTATCGTAGGAACGCGAAATACGCGACAGGGCGTGATTTATTCATAATACCAGTCTATTTTTGCGTAAATCACCTGATGTTGAGTGTATATCAGTTTTGCGTATCTCAAGATAATTAGGTCAAATATTAAGCACCTATTTTTTAAAATCCTTACGTTACGAGAAGCAAGTAACGAGTAATCTGTGAGAGTATTGCAACTATTTAAACAGTCATGATGTATAGTTATACATAAGTATAATCTAGAAGTCTAAATTCATTTGGTGTCCCAAAATGGACAATATTGACACGTCACTATTCACAATAAAGGACAGCAATTTGCTTCTTCGAACGTAGCTATTAATTTATACGAAACTTCATGAGCAGACAAACGTCAAAACGTTCATCATAGCGTACTGCCACTATGTAGATCGCTGATATTAATTCTAACCGATATCGCTAGAATCGCTAATTTAAATGAGTGATAAATCACTAAATGTTATGAAACAAAGTCCTCTGCCACTTTTGTCTGTCTGTCTGTTCGCGATAAACTCAAAATCTACTGAACAGATTTTTATGCGGTTTTCACTAATAGATAAAGTGATTCATGAGGAAGGTTTAGGTGTACAATTTGTCAAGATATTTTTATTATTAGGGCGAGACAACGTCCGCTGTGCCCGATAGTCTAATTATATAATATAACTCTTTGATTGTGTGTACCTATAAACTCATTACGAAGGAGTCTATTAGTTGGATATAAGAGACTAATTCGGAAACATCTGTACTAATATGTAGTAATAATACAATATTATAAAGATGGAGAGTTTGTTTGTTTGTGAACTTGCTAATCTCAGGTACTACTGGTCCGATTTGAAAAATTCTTTCAGTCTTAGATATGACATTTATCGAGGAAGGCTATACGCGATATATCGTCACGGAGGATGGAGCGGATATAATAGAAGCGGAGCACCCATGAAGAATGTTTCAAAATCGGGGTGTTTTTTCCTTTTGAAAGCTTCCGCTGCCTGTTAGCGTTAGCACAAAGTAACTATTCCATACAGACGAAGCCGCGGGCAGAAGCTGGTATATATAAAAGGATTCTGTCAAATGCGGATTAAGCGTTAGGGTTATTTTGGGCTCAGCTTCTGTACTACATTACTGTTGGCACTTACTAACTTGCTAATCGTCGATACATACCAGATATCGGTGAGAATAATTTTTATGTCTGTCATATTAAACGGCTTTATATGTTTATAAGCCTTCTATATTTTGTGACTTATCCTTTTAGGAAATTACTTCTTCTTTAAAATATAGCGCCGTGTTATAATACACAATCCCGCCAAGTGTGTGCTGTCTGTGGTAGATAGTGTCATAAACGAAGGAGATTAATTAAAAATTGTAAGTCGTAAAACAAAACAATTAATTCATTAATTTGTAGAACGAGTTATCTATAACATAAAATATATATACAACCAGAGTTCGATGCATATCTATTAAGACAGACAATCTAACTCCTTTTATTGTCCTTCCTCCTTCTATTCCCCGTCCTACGAACCTTATGTATCTCTTAGCTTTTGTAAATAATAATCCATTAATTTTACATACTTTGTCGTTATTCATTAAAGTGAAAAAAGTAAATCCATTAGGAAATTAATAAACTACTTCGAGGTATAAATTCATGCTACTATAAAGAATAAATTATGGTACATAATCTTCTTTATGGATAAAATATATCACCGTGTGCCGATTCCGAGGCCAAATTTCCCCGTGACATACAAAATTATTTTTGGAACTTTTACCGAGTAGTGTTGTCGTCGAGAAACTTGTTTCCGTATTATAAATATTCAAATTACCTCATTTTTTGTTAATGAGATGAATATTGGTAGATATACGTGAATAGTTTGAAATGTGGGACGTGGAATGAAAATTTAGAAATTTTAGTATTTGAATCCAATCTCATCTGAAGTTGAATGATAAGGTCATTTAAGATGGTAAACACGCTAAACCTGAACGAACTAGTTCTTAAGTGCAACTGCTAAAATACACCAACAGTTGCTTGGTGACAGATTTTTAAGGTAAGTGTATCAGCCGAACTTAGAATAAATCTTACCTATCCTATGGCTTCGTCATGATGGTTTCCGTCAACGAAAGCTCAGACACAATAGTGAGGGTTTGAACCGACATCGATCAACGCGGTCTAGGAATACGCTATCAACTGACTCATCATCCCTTCAACTTAAACATGTATACAGTTGAAGCATAACAATTATATAACCGTCCGTGAGTTTATACATATTAGCTTATACTAGCGGGCCCGGTAGACGTTGTCTCTCCCTGATTAAGAAAAAATCCTTGACAAATTATATACTAAAACGTTCCTCATTAATTACTCTATCTACCGGTGAAAACCACATGACAATCCGTTCGGTAGTTTTTGAGTTTATCGCGAACAGACAGACAGACAGACGCGGTAGGGGACTTCGTTTTATACTATGTAATGATAACGAATTAAACTTATCAATATTATTAATTACTAGCTGTACCCGCGATTTCATCCGCGTAAAACCTTATGTATACAAACAGCGATTAGTAAAGTAATCTCAATATGTTATGTCAATTTACTTATTTACGTTTCTCTCGTACTTAAGTCGTGTCGTCATTAAGATTAGAATAACTTTTGATAGACCAAACCGATTTTAATGAAACAAAGACTAAATGTTACACGAAGATATGTTTTATGGTTTTCTTGAAGAGGTTTCATACTTAACGCAGTATTTTAGTAGTGATGCGTAATGATACAAACAGTGAAATGTATTTTATTACTTATTCCTAGGCGACTGCAACAATTTTTTTTATACAATCCTAAAAAGTACAGACACGTTAAACTTACATTCTTATTATACATATGTATAGATAATTTAAACTATAGATTTTAAATTAACCATGATTTATAGAGCTATTTTAGTTAAAGGTTATCTTGGTAGTGAAAGTTGTAGTAATAAAGTAGTAAAGCCACGTAGGTGGTAGAGCCACGCTGAAACTATTACTGGTTACAGCATGAATGGATCGGCTCGCTCGGGGTAGTACCACCCTCTCACAGAAAACCGACGTGAAGTAACAGTGCTTGCATTGTTGCGTTTCGTTCGGTCAGTGAGAGCGCCGGAGATCCACCTCCCGTCCCCTTCCACTTTCCCCTTCCCCTTCCCTTCCTCCTCCCCCCCCCCACACAGGTTGGCAACGCACTTGCGACTCCCCTGGTGTTGCAAGTGTCTATGGACGGTGGTGATCACTTACATCAGGTGACCCACCTGTTCGTTTGCCTCCTATGATATAAAAAAAAAAAAAAAAAAGTAAAAATCAGTAACATACATAAAATATGGAAGCAGAAGACCAGATATAATATGATTTCTTTTACAAATTTACGAGCCCATATTATATACCTATATTACACTTTAGAATAGTTTTCGATAATGTATAAATATTAAATTCACAAGGTCCAAAAACTTTGTTTCAACAAGGGCACCTGTAACAACCCGAAACTAATATACTATGCTAACTATATTCAAAGAAAAACATACCTAATATCCAAATGGTAAAGTTTCTAGTCCCAAAATTGTCGAAGAAAAAACTAGTTGATGCGCCAGCTGGCGTAGCAAAGTTTTGCTGCACACTTTTGGAGCTTAAGGTGAAGTTTTATAAAGGATAGTCTTAATTTACGGACATATTTCAATTGAACCCTATTATAGTGAAAAAACTTGATCGCGAACTTCAAATGATGCATTGACATTTATTTTATTTACATTAGTACTAATATTATAAAGAGGTAAAGTTTCTGAGTCTGGATCTTCGGAGTAATCTCTGGTAGTACTGATCCGATTTTCAAAAATTCATTCACTGTTAGAAAGGTATACTATTCCTGAGTGCTATGTTTTGGTAAATTTCCAATAATTAATTACCATAAATGTAAATGGTAACATAAGATGTTGTGCGCTGCTTGAATGGTTTGAAATAAAGGAATAAAATCATAGCAGAAACATTCATTACTTTTAGTTTACAACTGGGTATATGTTTGAGTAAGTGCCTGAATAGTTTGGGTTCACAATTGAACCTGGTAGGTGTAAATATAATCGGGTTATAGATTTTTTAAGAAGTATCGCGTTTTGAAATGTTATTGGAATCGGTAGTGACCGATTTGACATAGACAACGTTGCGCTGGTCAGCCAGTATATGATGGAAACGAAGTATGTAGATAAAAGTATTGTCCTGTTATTCAAGGTAATTGAACGCAAACAAGGTCTCGTGTACTGCAAGGAATACTTCTGCGATTGTGGCATAACCAAGATAATTTCACACTTAATAATGTGGACCTTAAGTCCTGCCACTTATACTTACAACACGGGCATCGAGGCAGTAAACGATTCTATGTCATATAAATATTTATGAAAGTACCGACACGAGACAAGAAAGAAACTTAAATGATGAGGTTAAATTGTAATCTTAAAAAGGCCTTAATTGCGACGTTGATTTTTTCAAACGCAAACAATCTCCAATAGATTCAAATAGATATTTATCTTTAGAATTTATAAGTATAGAAAGCTTCGGTAAATATTGACCCAGCTGCGTGAGTGGCCTTGACTGGGAGAACTTTAGATCCGGTGTGAAAATATTTTACTTACATACGTTTAACGGTTCCTACAAAAAGTTTTTTTTTAAATCCATAATTTTTTCAGCTGTGGTCCTGAAGATTCAAACACATGAAAAATATATTCCTTTGAAACTAGAAGATTGCTTTTGCATTGTTAAAATACGAGTTGTGCGTCACTTTGATCAGAAAGGTTTTAAATTACTATGTGTACAACAAAAGGCTCTTTTACAAAACCTCTCGAGTCCTCTTATACAAAAGGGTATTTTACATCAGAGTTGATAACCTTTTATAATATGACATCTTCATCATCGTTAGCATCTGCTATCTTAAAGAGAGTATTTATCATATGAAATATATACTGATATATACAATAATTTGGTAGATGGACAGTTAATACAAATTCATTTTTATAGACATACAATTTTATCATTATAAATAATGGTATTCACATTTTTTTTTGCAGGTTTTGATGTTATCTAACTTGCTGGGATTATTTTAATCGTATGGCTGAAATGGAGTCATCCGTTCTATTTTATTATAATTGGAAATTTAATTCTTTCAGCCATTTTAGGGCGTCGTCGGTAAGAACGATCAGGTCATCTGGGGATCCATTATATTTGATAAGGATAAAGACATATTACCTGAAGTTTGGTTACAGATTGCCACGTTTTACTACAAATCTTAAGCAATCATTGACTAAGCTGTTGACTACATGACTCGCTAGTGCCTTGAAAAAACTGTGCACAGTCAGACTCCACGATCTTAGAGTTACTGTTCCAAATAATGAAAATATACAGCTCCTTCCAAGAGCAGGAGTCTTGACTTCGCTTAAGTTCTGCTGTAGCAACTTTCATGCTAGCTCGCAATTACGTAATTGGAAAATGGGACATTGCCAAAATATCGACGTACAAAACGTCCCATATTAAAATGCAGACAGAATCCGCCAGGGTACAAGACGAGTGTCCTATCATTGTTACAAGTCAAACTAATCGGTTTTAGACTTTCTGGCATATTGACACATAAAATACTGACGTAAAACTTCATTGAACCTGGCAATTACTAGATAAGAAAGTTCTATTTACCTTTCATGATTGTTCTATTGAATGTTATTAAACCGGACATTGGCACGTCGTATAAAGAATAATTGGAATATTTTTTATTGTTAGGAAAAATAGATATCGATCTAGTAGCGATCTCATGCTTCTTGGTAATCATTATTATATATTTTATAAAGCTGGAGTTATGTAAATTTCGAACTTTAAATTGGAACGAGATTTGGCTATCGTAAATTATATGTTGGGCTAACTATATTTCGGTTTCGTGGTTATGTTAACGCATTGGGCCCTTAAGTTTGTTGCTACGATGATTATTATTGCTTTAATGGTCTGTTCAACCATAATTTAGATTTATAGAAATAGAGAGAGAATCCATAAAATTAGATTTTAAATTACTATCACCGGTAAAGTTTAGGTCTGTAAGTTAATATTTAGATTTTTTAAGCGCTAGTGCTCGTCAAGAAAGAACGTAATATTGTTCAGCTAAGTAACGTTATTGCATTTTTATAACTCATAAATTTAATACGTCACTTCGTGGCAATTGTGAAAGATGATCCATTTGTGTTAAGTAAATTGCCCTTAATTGATATTAGCTGTTCAGAATTTTATACATTTCTGCCATTACATTCCATGAACGTGATTCCTGGTACGATGAATTGTTACGTATTATGCTGAAGAAACTAATGAAAAATGTTGTGGAAATTTCATTCTGAAGTAGCTGATGAAACAGTCTAGACTTCGAGACCACCAAATAGATAAGATAATACTTTTTGAATAAATAATAAAGTTTTACCTTAAATACAAAGGCGAGAAAGTTTTAAAATTCCAGAAACATTTCAAAGAGAATTGCTGGACGGCAGACCTTTTTAATACTTAAAATAGCATTCTTGTTTCAAGTTGAAATCTTGGTCGTGTTAAATTACGCACCCAAAATGATTTTATTATATTTTCATTGTTCACTGTATTTTCTGTATAAGGATGAAAAGAACAATATATTTGATCGAAGAAGGCGTTACTTTGCGGAAATCCATCATTAAATATTATAGTGGACGCTACTTTGCACTTTCTCCTGAAATTCATTGGCTACTACCACGTCTCAACAAAAAACGTTTGATTTCATTTGTCCGAGGTGTACCTGAAAAAGTTACATCTGAAACTAGTAATAGAGATAGAGCGAAAAGCGTAACTAAAACAATGAAAAGAATTGAAACACGTTCCTTGGTTGACAGTTGAACCTGACGGCAGTACCAGACCGATGTTGACTCTTCCGATGCGAGAGAAGTCAAAGTAACGTCCGCTAATTTTTTAGAAGAAGAATATATGTATATGGATTTGACAATAAGGCAATAAGGCATCAGTAATTGTTGTAGCACAAGTTTATGTTTTTCTTTAAATCTGTTAATCGTACTACCGCTCATGTTTGAACAAAATCCTATAGGACTTTATACCATATTGGGGAACGCTGTAGATTAACTAACATAACGCTACGATTTTTAGAATCAAATCAATTCTCATAGAAATTGTTAATCATTACATAGTATAAAACAAAGTCCCCTACCACGTCTGTCTGTCTGTCTGTTCGCGATAAACTCAAAAACTACTGAACGGATCATCACGCGGTTATCACCAGTGGATAAAGTAATTTATGAGGAACGTTTTGGTATATAATTTGTCAAGGTTTTTTTTATTATCAGGGCGGGACATCGTCCGCAGGGCCCGCTAGTTACGAAATAAAGCTACCCGAAAACGATAGGATGCAATGGCGGGCTTTATGGAGCAGTATTTAGTGAACATCTTTTAATAAAGAGTAAGGTTTTGAAATTCTAATCTTTCTTGTCAATAATATAAGTTTTTCACGTAAGTTTTGATTTCTAATAATAGCAAATAATATATCTGACGTGGTCAAGGCACAGTGTGTTAGATCAGCGCGACGCGTAATGAAAAAGAAAGTTGTTGACTTAACATAAATGGATTATTTTTTAAATTTACACGTCTTAACTAAACAGACAGACAATCGATAACACTGTTGTTGTAAATGTGAAATTTGGAAAGTAAACTATTTTTGTAAATGGTAGATTTGATGTAACTTTACTAGTTAGAAGTAGAACTTATCACAATCGATTACACATGTTTCGTTCCTTCACAGAGCACCCTTAGAATTTTCATATTTTACATTTAAGAAATTTGAAGATATTAAGATATAACCTAAAATATAATAGTAATAAAGCCTTTTTATTTCCGAATATGCTATAAAGTTCATAAAACAAGTTATTCTTAAAATGGTTTGTTTACTAAATAATATCTCGCACTTTGGTATGCCTCTTGGCATAGGCCTCCTCCAACTCTCTCCATTGGGCCGTGTCACCTGCGACTCTGGTCCAATTGGGACCCAAGGTTAACATAAAATATTAGGAACTGGTAAAATTAGATTTAACTTATTTTGAAATATAGCGACTCTAATCTTAATAGCAACTGAGTAGAAAAACATTTACAAGTTCATTACCCTATAAGCAATATAGCAAAAAGAAAATTAATCAGTTAAATAGCGAATGGAACTCGGAACTTAATATTTCCGCACTGATACATGTTTTACCTAAATATTGTTCGGTTTGTTACTCTTACGCCTTCTAACGTCCGAGCCATACGTTTTCGGTTCTGATCATCGCTCAGTAAGTGGAAATTTTAGAACGAAGGGTCGTGCCGCTTTATTACTTTAACCTAGAAACTTGATTTCAGAGAGATCTTAGTATTCTGTAGTTAATCCATCTTATACCTCAAGCCTTATTTGATAAAAATTGCTTTGTCGTATGGACAAATATTAGCCAACCAAAAATTGTATTTTTTTATATAAAAATCAAAAAACACTTTATTCAATTAAGGCCATGAGAAGGCGCTTATGAAGGTCAAAGCTATCACCGGTTCGGAAAACAACCCAGTCATCGAGAAGAACCGGTAAAAAGCTCGTTCTGGCTTATCCCTGTTTTTAGGAGTACCTACGACGTAATGTACATGACTTAAAAAAAACCGTTTCTAAGACAAACTACGACGTGCAAATTAGTATCACTTTCATGTACACATGTAAAAAATGTTAGGAATAAAAATTTCAAACCCATAGAATTCGTCTGACGTCAATACTTATGAATACTTACTAAGAACGCAGTTTCTTCGACCCAAACAAACAAAATGACAGGTTTGAAACTGAAGAAGCGTAGAAAGCAGTGACCGGGGCGACGCACGCGCAACCAGAGTGAATCATTTGCATTCGAGACGTCCTATACGTGTGCCATTTCTCCGTACGGTCCAAGTTATAAGCTTATTGGGTGTTTTTTTATAATCTGTAGGTTATAAATATATAGATAGATAGATAGAATAGATAATATGATTAGAAATAGGAGTGACTCTATACATCTGTCAGAACACATGGGTAGGTTCTTAATGGTAGATTTTCAAATGAGAGTACAAGTGAGCTATACAAGTATTTGAAAATAAATTAAAACTAAATTGTCGTTCCTTCATTTCTATCACCATAAGCTAAGATGTTTTAAATGTTTAAGACAGCACTCACATGCATCATATTGATGCTGTGTTTGCATTAATTTAAATGAAATTTGTTATTCAATACTTATGTTTGCAACGAATATTAAAGAAACAAATAAATCTTGCCTGAATGGCCTTTTATTTCTACGCAATACGTCCATACTCCGCAATGTAAGGCAAATGGAATGATTTAAGAACTAATCAAAACAGTACAAATGAATCTCCACTTCACTTTGAACATCAAAAAAATATATTACGTATTTCTTTTCTCGCAAAATCTCTTGAGCGTAAAGTATCTGAAAAATCGTGGTAAAAATTTAATGCTTTTGTTTAAATTTGTTGTGTAACACAAAATATAGATACATGTATTGAGTCTTCGCTGAAGTTAAATTTTTCTATTATAAGCGTATGCAAACTAAAACAGAATTATTCTTTATTCTAGTATGTATTTGTTTTATCTAACGCTACTAAAACACTGACACTTTTGTAAATAATCAAGTAATAATGTAACTTTATAAAGTCGATAAGAAATTGAGGAAAAGTCATTACCATTTCGTTATTTACGAAAAATACTTATTATGTTTGATTTTCCTAAATAATATAGTGTTAGATAGAGGAATTTTGTAGTCAAATAAAAAAACATTGTGATTAATAATGCTTAAATGAAATATCCCTTTCTCTTAATACCTAGATAATTAAAAAAAAATCAAAGTGTTTTGTAAATACACACTATAGTAGTAAAACGTGTGAATTACGAGAAAATATTTTAATTAATTTTTTTTTACAAGAAGTCAACGTCAGGCAGTGTCCTCATGCGGTCACCCATCCAAGTATTGACCGCATGTGACGTTTACTGGTATTTTCAACACTCTACCCGACAGTGTTTACCTGCATCACCTCTCGTCACACAAAATGTAAAAGCCCTACCATAAGAAGTTTTACTTAACAGAAAGCATTGGTATAAAGTAACTGCTTTTTTGCACTTACAATAAAAACAATTTACTAAAACTCTTGCGCTTATGATTTGCACCAAACATCGACCGTACAGTGAAAGTTGTGGACAGTAGGTCGTACAAGGAAGTTTAAAGTTTCATTAACATAAAATTATACACGTGTAGTTTCGTAACGACTCGAGTTATTTACTAAGAAATTTAGATGACTATTTATTTAAAATGTACTCGCTGAATTTTTTTAAATAAAATTATGATTTATTATTTTAATTTACATACCGTTTCTCGCATACCTATTCGTGATTAACCTACATTCGGGATGTGAATACTGAGTTATAATGTAATTTAGTATTAAATTTGAATAAGATATTGAGAAAGAATATAAATAATAGCAAGTTTAAACACTTTTTGTGATGTCATACATTACAGTGCAGGGATAGAATATGTCAGAGTTATAAATATAATTTAAGAACTATAGCACCAGTGACAAGGAATTTGATGAATAATAAAAAAAGAAGAAATTGGAAACGTGTGTAAAGAAGGGCTTTTTAATCCGCCTGGCTAGCTACCATCCTAAAATTCGCCAAGCACCTGTTGGTGTGTTCCGGCAGCTGCACTTAAGAGCCATAACCTCTGTAGGTATAGCGTGTTTACTATATTAAACCACATCTTCACTTGATGTGAGATCAGATTGTGGTCAAAGGTTAATTCCTATAATGTATTTAAAAAATCCACATACCGAATAAGACCACAGGTCAGTTACGGTGTAAGTGTGTTTGCTTTGCGAGTACATATAAATTTATATCGACGCGAACAAAATTTTGCTTATCTATAAATGACTAGCTTTTGCACGCGGCTTCTCTCGAGCGTTCTCTTGCTTCTATATTAGATAAATCTTATCTAACCCTAAGGAAAGTAATAACTTTCTTGATGAAAAGTATACGATGTGATTTTCTGTAAATAACGAGTATTTATTTCATGATGATCGATTGAGTAATTATGATATGAAAGCGTAACAAAGAAATAAACAAACTCACATTTTTTTTTTTTTTTTATTGTAGCTCGGCAAAGTGACTGTACTGTGCCTGATGGTAAGCACAGTACAATCGAAAAACAATGGCGACCACCGAAAGACATACATACTATCCATCACCGGTCGCCGCTGTCATGCCGGCCTGAAAGCGACCCAGTCTGGGACAGCCCCCCTCCCCCGGTTGCTGGATATACACCGGCTGATCCCGGAACGCGACACGCCCAAACGTGCCACTATGGCGGGTGTTCCACCTGGTGTACGGTGGTCGCGATCCAGTCGGGTACAGACACCCTACCACCCCGCAACAACATTCGTTAGGATTAAAATATAGTTAGGTATAAAAGTTAATAGGTTGAATGATATATAGCAAATAAATATCAAATAAATTAAATAGCATAGATACGTTCTTCGTAAAAAAAAGTCGAGGCAGCTATAAAGATAGACGTAAAAACTCAAAGCAACGAAATAACTGTGTTCTCTTTTGAATTCGATCCGAATTAATGAACTAGCGGACCCGGCGGACGTTGTGCCGCACAGATAATAAAAAAAAACCTTGACAAATTATATAACTAAACCTTGCCCGTGAATCACTTTATCTACTGGTAAAAATCGCATGGTGAAATCCGTTCAGTGGTTTTTGAGTTTATCGCGAACAGACAGACAGACGTGGCAGAGGACTTTGTTTTATAATATGTAGTGATTACTTAAATTTCATAATTTGAAATTATTAACATCAATGTGGTTTTCATATTTATTGGTACTCCGAGCAATAATTATGTATATTTTTATACAGTTTACTAATTTAATCCGACATATGGTGGCCTTCAAAAGCTTAATCTATACTAATATTATAAAGAGGTAAAGTTTGTGAGGTTGTGAGTTTGTGACGTTGTGGCGTTGTAAGGGGTAATCTCAGGAACTACTGGTCCGATTTGAATAATTCTTTCAGTGTTATATAGCTCATTTATCGAGAATGGTTATAGGCTACATATCATCACGCTAAGACCAATAGGAGCGGAGCAACAATGAAAAATGTTTTAAAATCGGGGTATTTTTTCCTTTTGAGAGCTTCCGTTGCGTCTTAGCCCAAAATAACTATTCCACGCGTGCGAAGTCGCGGGCAGAAGCTATTAACTAATTATATTATCTATAATCTGTACTAATATTATAAAGAGGTAAAGTTTGTGAAGTTGTAGGGGGTAATATCTGGGGAATCGGAGAAAAATGGTAGAACGAAAACGTTTCTTAGGAACCCTGCCTTAATTATGAGATATATATGATTGAGTTCTAGAGAAAAGTTGTAGCCTGATAATGCCTATTACCGCCCAATGAAGTGGGCATGGGTCGGCTAGTACAAAATATAAATATTACATGTCCACAGGCCGCTGTACTATGCGTCGCTAGTCTGACGCAAGCGTTATATATCACGAGCATGTCGAGGTGATCGGTGACGTGAATACATAAATTTTTCCTTTGCCAAAAATTGCTCAATGCGGCTAAAAAAGTTTTCACTTCAAAACAGTTGTAGTAACTCTCATGGTGGAGTTTTCGGCGGGATCTTGGAATGCCATGTAGTGGTCTTTATATTTTATCTATAATCTTGTGTTATTTGGCTCTATATTGTGTAATGTTGGTGGTGCTTTACGTAACATAGATTGGTTATTGTGCACAAGCGAAGTAGATCGGAAATAATACCACGGAGCATGGATTCTGACTTGCTACAAAAACTGCCTGGAAAGTTCTAACAAGATGGCCACCATCTTGTTAGTTCATTGAAATTATATCAAGAAACTTGTAATATCGATACTCACTTGACAATGGCAGTAATAGTCTACTAGAAGACTGGTTGCCAAAAATAAAATAGAAGAAGAACTTGTAATACTATTAACTACTAGACAATGGTAATAATAATCTAAAAGATTGGTTGCCAAAAATAAAGTTAAAATAAAAAACTCTCATGTTGTCATATGTATATAACAAAATATAAGAGTTGTCGTCCGTCAAGTGTAAGGATGTTTAAAAAATTCTTCTTGTTTGCCAATTGTGCTTTAGCACATTACAGTAGCATTAACTGCCGCTAAATAAATAAAAGGTAAGAAGAAATCCAAAATTTCCTATGTATTTAATATGGAAAATCTTGAAAAGTAGCTAGAAATAAAATTAAGCAATTATGTTTTCTTGGATTTTTTCCGTCTATCTTCTATACATATAATAAGAGTGTGAGTCTAACGTGTCTGTACTTTTTAGATTTATGTTAAAAAAATTGTTGCAGGTGTCTTTTAAACTGCACAGGCCCATGTGGTGGAGGCGCATTGTGTCGATGCGACACCCACTGTTCATCAGGGAGGTCTAACACCCACTTCCCCTTTGAGGGGTCTCCCATCTTTGACCCCTTAGACCGCAGTCAGTGCCTCTTGAAGGGCTTACACCTGTCGGGGGAGCAGACGCAGTGCCAGCCAGCAGTCCCTGCTCCCCCACCTATAAGGTATATGAAAAAAAAGGTATATCCGATAAGTAATAAAATACATTTCAATCATTTTTAGAAATGTCTGTTTGTTTGAACAGGCATCAATGTTAAAGTACTGCGTTCCTGCGCATAATCTATATTCTCGAGTAATTTAATAGTAATAACTTTGGGGTGTAAGGGGTGTCGAATAACATCATAAGACTTGCGACACCCAAGCCAACCTCACCTGCACGTGGTGCACCCTGCTGAATAACGAACGAGGCAATAACGAAAGAGGGGTGGTAGGGTTTTACAGCTTGACTGGGTCGCAACCACCATGTATATGGCGAAAAAGCCCGTCGTGGTTATTCGCTTCTGCGGGTCGCGTTTCGGGATCAGCCTGTGCATATCCAGCTTTTCGCAGGCCGGCATGACAGCGGCGACTGGCGATGGATAGTATGTCACTGGTTGGTCGCCATTGTTTTTGGATTGTACTGTGCTTACCATCAGGCATAGTGCAGTCATTTTGCTATGCTACAATTAATAAAAAAAGTAACATTTATTCTTGGTTTCATTAAAATCAGTTCTCTCTATCTCTTAATCTCTATCTCTAACTATTCTCTATCAGCTGCAATTTATACTATTAACCGGGATCTAAATGCCTTAAGGGATTGGTCTGAGAGATTTGGCTTATCAGTTAATCCTTCCAAATGTCAAGCAATTGTAATAGGGAGCTCTCGTATGATTTCCAGAATAGACTTCAACTCGCTGCCTCAGATTATATTCAGTGGTCTTGTTATACCGTTTACTACGGATGTAAAGGACCTTGGTTTATATATTGATGCCAAATTGGATTGGAGAACTCATATTTCCAAGGTTAGCCAGAAAGTGATCGGTACTCTAAAGTCTTTTTATCGCCTGAAAAATTTTCTCCCAGTTAAAACGAAAACCATGCTAGTGCAATCTATAATATTTCCTATAATTGACTATGGTGATGTGTGCTTTTACGATCTGAACGCTGACCTTCTTAACAAACTTGACAGATTACTCAACAATTGCATTCGATTTGTTTTTAATCTTCGTAAGTACGACCATGTATCGAGCCATCGTTCAGAGCTTAATTGGTTGCCCATACGCCAGCGTCGGAATTTGCGGGTTCTGACAACTCTGTATTCTATTCTATTTTCTCCCAACACTCCCTCTTACTTAACTCCACATTTTCAGTTCTTATGCTCTAATCATGACCTTAACCTTCGCTCTTCTAATAATCTTATTCTTTGCTGTCCTGTCCATACTTCCGGTCTAGTACATTCATCTTTCTATATCCAATCTATTCTCCTATGGAACGCGCTTCCTTACGAAATCAGGATGTCATCTAACCGTTTCAGTTTTAAAGTCAGGGTACGTCGGCTTTACCAGTGTCATTTAGCAGAATTATCTGGTTAATGCTGTATTTAGTACTTGATGTTGACTAACTATACTTTTATTTATTGTATTGATATTTATGTATGATGTTGTTATGTGTATGTATTGTATATGTGTAGTATATATGTATTATATATGTAGTATATTGGTGTTGATATTTTATTTATATATTGTAACTAGCGGACCGGGCGGACGTTGTCCTGCCTTGAAAACAAAAAAATCCTAAAAGTCGACCGCAGCGCCACCTACCGGGTCCAATTGTGAATCTAAACCATTCTCGGATCCACTCGAACACGCATACAAAATTTCATCAAAATCGGTCCAGTCGTTTAGGAGGAGTTCAGTCACATACACACGCACACAAGAAATATATATATTAAGATATTAAATAGGCTAAACATAATTTTATAAAAACCTCACCTTTTACACCTACCAACATTTATCTCTGCACCACCTAATGGTTGACTGGTAGAGAATGCCTTAGGCATTAAGTCCGCCATTGCGTATTTAACGCATAAAGTGTAAATAAATAAATAAATAAATAAAAACTTATTGTAATTTTAATGACGACGCGACTAAAGTACGAGAGAAAAGTAGATAAGTAAATGAACTTAATATATTCAGATGAGTTTATTAGTTACTGTTTTTTACATTAAGTTCCACGCGGACCGAGTCGCGGGTCCAGCTAGTTGGACAATATTTTACTGAAGGATCAACAAAAATAATCATTCAAACGAATCAGCCTACTTGGGGGCTAGTGTTACTGGCGTCCGTAGGAAGTATACCTCTGCACGTGCTCCCCGGGTGCTGCTAAAGAGTAAGAAATTTTGTCCGCTGCACTTTTCCATATAAATTGAACCTCACAGCGACAAATAGAGTAAGTAATCAATCAATAGACGGATACTCTATTTGGCCATAAGATTAAATAAAATCACCCTACTATATACCCACATACTAGAAAGATAACAATAGAATTGTATCGTATACTGCAAGAAAACCCAATAAATATTGAACAATTATTCTCACTCTGTTATATCATACAATGTTTATGCGAATAGAAATTGTTAAAATTCTCACGGTATATAAATAAACAATAGGGTATTTGATTAGTTTTTTGTTAAATGTCTCTATTCCCGCGTATGTAATTTTTGCTCTTTTGTCTAACGTTTTATACTTTGTATCAATACATATTCTTCTATGAAAACTATGTATATATAAACGAAAGTGTTGTTTGTTTCGCATTGTTTTCTTATTGTTTATTAACTGTTACACGTCACTTCCTTTGCGTTGTCCTGCCTACGCATACCATACCGTTTGCCCCTTTTCTCCGCGTCAAAGAAATACACATACGTAGTTTCTTAACTTTTTAAACTTTATGTTATATACCTTTTTTCGAAATTCGGTATTGGCCTTACAAGCCTTAAGATATATTTTGGGCGAGTGCTTAAGGCACTCGTATGGCAACTAGTTCAAGGGTGCTCACACAATGGCAGACCTCTAGCAATTTGTTTATTTAAGAGGTTTTAGCGGTGGACCTCAATCATATCCGATTTTAAATGTCAACGTGTCCCAAGCGTACTGTGGAACACACTATAAAGAAAATAAAATGTTCGAGTTAAGGGTCTGTCTACAATAGTCTGTCCAGCCGTTTAGGAGGATTGCAGTCACATATACAGGGCCAGAAGAATTATATATAAAAAAAAATAGTGCGTGGAGTCCCTCCGCGCGGAAGAAGTGAAACTTCATAATGTGGAAATGAAAATAGGAAGGGTAGAAGTTGCTTTTTAGTGAAATCATATTGTTTCTTTAAGACAAACATTATTAAAATTGCTTACAATTCACATTTAATCGCATCTTTTAATTATCATTTTCGAGTGGAGAAATATCCAAATCTATAACATTTACAATGGGATTATGATAACTAAAGTAAGATACGAAATGTTTGATTATTTTTCTCGCTCTGTCTCTTTTTATTCCCCCCTCCCCAGGAACGTTGAATGTTTAACGCAACAGTGCTTTCATACCCCCTCCATAGTTGCGTTAAACGTTTAACGCAACCTTATTGGAAGTCGCATTAGAAGTTTCACTTCAAACAAATTGCTGTATGTAAGCACATGACTTCAGAACGTCTGCACCTTTTTGGCTAATTATCTTTTTTTTTATTATCGGGAGGTGTATTTCATAATGAAAGAAAGTGATTGAGAAAGGATACGGAAAACTGAAAAAATATATGTTAAAAATTTTCATATAAAAATGAGTAAGTTAGTAAAAAACAAGACAGTAGTAAAAAATATTGACAGAATTGATTAATTGATGTTTAGTTGTCATTTCATTTCGTTAACTGATCGCGCTGTAAAAGGATGATTTGATGTCATTCTTTATTAATACTAACGTGTGAAGTCAGGGCGAGTAGCTAGTATCAAAATTAATATATATTAGGCTCTATTGTGCTTAAGATTCAAAAGAAAAATATCTCTATTCATCTTATTTATAAAAAAAAAGTCTTGAAGTCTATCAAAATACATTGGAGTTCATTTAACTTCACAATGGCTTACTATTGATGTTTCGCGTAATGACTTTTTAATTTACTTTCTTTTCTTCATTAATATTGTCAGCTTGTAACAGTGTTTGCTACATCTGATCTTTTTGTTGGTTATTTTTCAATTGGTTGGTTGGTTATTTGCGGGGTGGTAGGGTGTCTGTACCCGACTGGATCGCGACCACCGTACACCAGGTGGAACACCCGCCATAGTGACACGTTTGGGCGTGTCGCGTTCCGGGATCAGCCGGTGTATATCTAGCAACCGGGGGAGGGGGTCTGTCCCTGACTGGGTCGCTTTCAGGCCGGTATGACAGCGGCGACCGGCGATATATAGTATGTCTTTCGGTGGTCGCCATTGTTTTTGGATTGTACTGTGCTTACCATCAGGCACAGTACAGACACTTTGCCGAGCTACAATAAAAAAAAAAAAAAAAATATGTTCACAGTGTTTCACAATTATTCTCATTATTCTCATCGAAGGTTGCATATTTCAGTTAAAATCCACTCATAGTGCATATTTTTATCATACAGCTGTGCCCGCGACTTCGTCCGTGTGGAACCTTATGTAAAAAACAATGATTAATGAAGTCATCTGAATGTATTAAGTCCATTTACTTTCTCTCGTACTAACGCTGCGTCGTCATTAAAATTACAATAACTTTTGATAGAATGGACCGATTTTAATGAAACAAAGACTAAGTTACTTTCAAAGATATGCTTTATGAGTTTCTTTATGGTTGTATTGTGAACCCAATACTTTAGTAGTGATGCGTGTTCATAGAAACAGACAGACAAACAAATAGACAGACAGACATTTCTAAAAATGATTTAAATGTGTTTTATTACTTATTCCTAGACACCTGCAACAATTTTTTTCAAGAAAACCGAAAAAGTACAGACACGTTAGATTTACATTCTTATTATATGTATAGATATAGATATAATATTTCTGATACTTCTGAATGTATAAATTTCGAAATTAAAGGTTTGACGCTAAGTCTATGTAATTAATAAATTAAATCAGCTAAATTAATTCCGCGTAATCAGAGTTATTATATTTTATGAACTCATAAAAAAGTGTCAAATCATTTGAATAATGGCCGAGGCTTTGAATATTTCTATCAGATTAATTATATTTATTTATGAGATAAGAGAACTTTATTCAGATAGCACTGATTTTTTTAATTATATGAAGATTTTGAATTATCTAAAACAATCTCGTTAGAGAATATTTGGTATTGTTTATGTTTGCGACAATTTAAAAATAATGGGTTATATACTGTATAAAATATTAGTTATAAATATATAGTTAAATAATAATTAAATTATAAACTACTAGCGGAACCGGCGGATGTTGTCCCACCTTGATAATAAAAAAAAACCTTGATATACAGATCAAATCAAATCAAAAATACTTTATTCAGTTTATACCCTAAAAAGGCGCTTATAAACCTCAAAACTACCACCAGTTCGGAAAACAACCCAGTCATCGAGAAGAACTGGCAAGAAACTCGATCGGGTACATCTTCTTAACATATTATATTTCAAATACATTATACGTTACAATACCGTTTTTAGTGGATGCACAGAGCGGAGTCAATTCCAGACATCACCATCGTTCACGTATTGATCCACTCTATAATAGCCTTTCGATACTACAACCTGCTTGACATGGCGTTTAAATTTACAGTCCGGTAAATCGTTAATATGTTTTGGGACTTTATTGTAAAACCTAACACTATTACCTAAGAAACTATTACTGGTTTTGCTAAGTCTGAAACATGGGACGACCAGTCTAATACAGTTTCTAGTATTTAGATCATGCCGGTTCTTTACAGAATGCAGGTTTTCAAAGTTTTTACGCACATACATTAAATTATCAAAAATGTACTGGGAGGGCATGGTCAGGATACCGAATTCCTGGAACTTCGTTTTTAATGATTCGCGAGGTCCCATATCATATATTGCTCGAACTGCCCGTTTTTGTAATTAAAATATGGTGTCTACCTCAGCAGCCGTCCCCCACAGCAGAATATCTAAACCTTCTCCTCATTAATCACTCTATCTACTTGTGAAAACCGCATGAAAATCCGTTTTATAGTTTTTGAGTTCATCGCGAACATACAGACGGACTTGGCGAACGACTTTGTTTTTTAGTTTTTCTCGAACTGACTACGCTATTGGCCTTGCAAGTCTTTTACAGCTTCACTGGACCACTTGTTTTTCAGTATGTAGTGATGATAATATATAAAATATTGAGATAATAAATATCCCAATATTCAAATATTTAGTTTACATTGATTTTAGAATAAAATAAAATTTAAAATTATATTACTTTTTTTATTGTTTCTCAATATTTAAGTTCTTCATGAATTCTCCAAATTCTTTATCCTACCTATAATAAACTACATTATATCCGAACATTGAGGAAATAACTAGACCATTCCAAAGTTCACTCCAGATTTTCCGAACTCCTTACAGAAATAAAGCTAAGATTCATCGATGCATGGGAAAAAACGTAAACTTTTAAACATTATCACGTCAATAAGTTATACCCGGTTTGTGAGACTGGGTTAAACTATCAATAGTTATTGACTCAACAAAGTTATCCATAAGATATACTGTCAAATGGCCCTTTGAGTTTTACTGACATTTATCGTACCGACCGTGTCAAACCGACAACGGTATTGAACAGATAAATTACAATTAGAGTAATTCAGAAACCGGGTGTAAGTAAATTATATGAGAAATAGCTCGTGTCGAATCTCCACTTCTATCAAAGTTCTATCAAGACGGCCACCAACTTATTAGCTCATTGAAATGATCGCATGAAACTTGTAATATTATTCATTACCTACTCCACAATAGCAGTAATAATCTACTAGAAGATTGGTTGCCAAAAATATAATAAATAGAAGTGTCGACTTAGACAAGCGTGAGACAATGTTTAAATTACACGGTGTATATCTCTAAATTAGGTACAACGTCTTTGTGTGATCAATTTTTTTTTAAACAAGTGTTCATGACGTATTTAACTTGTTTATAATAAGACGGTGATTGTTTCATTTGTTTTTGTGAGTACATTCAAGTTTCTAACGATGCAAGCGGCATTTTAATTACTAATAATAATTATAACAATATAGTGAAGAAATAAATTTAAATGTACGTTGAGTCACGTATAAAAACTAGGTTAAAGAAACTTAGAACTCATTTTTGCGTAATTATATTCCGACATCGTGTAAGTGATGGATACTAATTATTAAAGTCGGAGCAGGGAAAATTCGCCCTTTTTAGTAAATTAAACTGTCGCTCGTAATCTTTGTTGGTAAAACGGAACACTTTTCTTTCGTTTGCTACCAAAAATTATAGAATAAATTTGTAACCAAAAATGTTATAACAATGGTATTATGAAATACTAGCTTTTTCCTGCGGGCTTGTTTGCCTTAACGTTGATTTAATTTGTTCTAGTGATAACTTCTTTAAGTGCGTTGAGTGGTATTTTTTTGTCAGGAGATAAATTTATAATTTCGCGTTATGACATGCTAGTAAGCGTGACCGACTGTATTGCGCTTGCGTCACACTAGCTATGCGTATTATAAAAGCCTGTGTACATTTAATATTGATGAATTAATCAAATGTATAAAAAAATATCTGCATATAACAGATAGCCAATAGATGTGAAAGAGACAATAATGATAATAATTTCAATTAACAAATTATGAAATTTAAACAGTTTTGAATTTACACTTCTGCCGGCGGTCCTTATGACTGCCTCGGCTTTTTTTTTCAGGTTGCAAAGTATATTCTTCTATATCTCAGGTAATGTGTAGGTATGTTTTTTTATATTATAGGAGGCAAACGAACAGGTGGGTCACTTGATGTTGGGTGATCACCACCGTCCATAGACATCAACAACACCAGAGGAGTTGCAAGTGCGTTGCCAGCCTGTATTAGTAAGGAAGGGGGAATGGAGAGGGAGGGAAAGGAGAGGGGAGGTGGTGGGCCTCCGGCGCTCTCACTGACCGAATGAAACGCAACAATTGTACTTTTCTGTGAGCGGGTACTACCCCGGGCGAGCCGACCCATTCATGCTGAAACCAGTTATAGCTTCGGCGTGGCTCTACCACCTATAAAATTTTCATGCTGATCAGTTGAATGGGGTAATAAACAGACAAACTCATAAGCGCACTTATAATATTTGCAATATTTTATGTGGAAATTTCTTAACCTACATTTTCACTGCTTCGTACGATTTTGAAACATTTTGTTTCGTACCAACTTTACGCTAACAAATCTATATACAAGACACAAACGATTACCCAAATAGTTGGAGCTATTCTGAAGCCAAGCGCGTTTGGCAACTAATTTTTATTTAGGTATATAGGTATACTAGCGGACCGGGCGGACGTTGTCCTGCCTTGAAAACAAAAAAAAATCCTAAAAGTTGATCGCAGCGCCACCTGCCGGATCCAATTGTGAATCTAAACCATTCTCGAATCTCCACGAACACACACAAAAAATTTCATCAAAATCGGTCCAGTCGTTTAGGAGGAGTTCAGTCACATACAAACGCACACAAGAAATATATATATTAAGATTATTTAGGTATGTAGGTTTTATGAGGTGACCGGTGTATACACAGTTGCACGGTATTCTCATGACAAAGATGAGGAACGGCGGCGGCGTTTTTCTGCTGCCGAACCAACCGCTGGGGCGGCACGATGAGATCAGTAGAGATCTGGTAGCGACGGATGTACACCGTTGGGTTTTAGTTCGCGCGAGTCGGACATAACCCACTCTCTCCCCCGGGAAGGTGGATATCCATAAGAGATTACCCTACGTAAAAAAGTATATAGATTCGTACACGTGCATCACTTCAGCACGCTGCCCACCTAGTTGGTTAATTCCTTTGTTTTGTGTTTGTAATTGTATGGACAAGGTCTGTACGAAATTGTTGAAAATAAAAGTTTTGGGTTTATAAATTTCCATATAAAAAAAACAAGGTAGTGAGTGAGGCAGAAGATAGTAATCAGATTTTCAAAAATAATGACAGAGTAAAATACTATAGTTCATTCGTGTTAACTGTGCATTATCACCGAAACATTATTAGAAAAGGTAATAAACTTAAAGTAAAAAACATAGTTGTGTGGAGTTACGCGGTAGAAGTAAAACTTTCAAAAAGAAAGCGAGAAGAGCATATGTCACATTGTTCTCCATTACCCGAAGGCAAGCGAGACACTACTCCCACTCTACCCGACACAGTGTTTACGCCCACCATTTTTCGTCACACAGAAAGTTTACGGATCAAAATTTCAAAGCCCTGATAAGAAATTTCACATTAAAACCAAAGAGACGTTCCTATAACTATCGTTTACATCGGTCTAATCATATTAAATGTTTGTTGCATTCATCGGAACTCATCAGAATTCAAGCCAGCAGCTTTGACTGAGTGAAAGTTATTCGTATCACGCGATAAAGCGAATCGTACGTGCATTCAATGAAAATTTACTGATGAATTTTCGTTACCTGTTATTATGTAATGTAATAGTATAACAGTTTTCTAATTTTTTTTTTATAATTTAAGCACGTAAGTTGTAGTGTTTTATCTTGGAATGTTATGTAGTAGTTTTTATAACCTATCAAAAACATAAATGTGAAATGAGAGCCAAGTTCAATATTATGATACGGCTTGGCTGTTGACTTTATCGACAAAAGAAGTAAGGTCTAAATGGGTGCCAAGTTCAATGGTCAGCCCCGAAATTTATTTATAACAAAATAAAATATGTTGTAACAATTTAAAAAACCTTTTTTTCTTCTAACTTAGGATAATATATTGAAGCCCAAGGTCTGACTTGGTTTTCTCTTTTTTACTCACCCAACTACCTATCTGGATGCCAAATTTGAACTATGTAGGTCATCTGAAACTGGGTTAGAATTTTGGTCTATAAGTCAGTCAGTGATAAAAATGACGATCTTTGAACGTTAATATTTAAATAACTGTTTGTGGTGTGTTTATAATATTTGGAGCACATACGTATCTCTCAATATATAAGCCAAATTTTATATCTTTATATGAAATAGTTTTTGAGATATGCGAGGGTCGCCATTCTTCGCCATTCTGTTAGCTTGGACTTGGCTTGAGACGCTCCCGCGTGTCTAGATTTTCTTCATAATCTTGTGTTATCTCGCTGTATATTATGTAATATTGCTGGCATTTTAAGAATGAACGGGTATTATTAGCCCACAGCATGAGTTCTGACTTGCCACAAGTTCTAACAAGGCGGCTACTATTTTGTTAGTTCATTGAAATGATAGCAAGAAACTTGTAATATCATCACATACTCGATAATGGCAGTAATAATCTATATAGAATCTATATATTGAAGATTGGTTACAAAAACAAAAGACGTAGTAGTCGAGTGGTTTGACCGATAGAATGTCAATTTGATGTATCCAAGTTCGAACCTCTGCATGTACCTACAGTTCTCGTAATTTTTTTTGCCCCTTTGAATATAGCCGCAAGTTCGACCTTGAACGTAATATGGTCTAAAATTCAATACAAAATAAAGTTAACATATTATTATAGGAATGTAAAATAGGCATTTATTTATTCTTATCTCGATATTATATATATAAAACGTACTTATACCAAACTTTGTGTTCTGCGCAATTGTATATTTAGCGATCAAAAAGCTTGGTGATGACTCTACTAATGATTTTTTTGAAATTCGTGTAATAATCTAAATTGGTAACACTATCGGCTGACGGTGAAGGAAAGCATCGTGAGGAAACCTGAAGCTGGTAAACGATGTTGTAGTACCACTGTATGTGGGAAAATATGGAACTGTCGATTTCTCGGAATTACAAATCGGCGATACGTCGTGGGCTGGCGTGGTGATTATGCCCAAACCTTCCTCCGGAAAGAGACCTATGGACCTACGTTCAGTCTTTTATAGGCTGGCAATTATGATATACATTTATTCGTTTTTACTATGGAAATAATTATGTTATTTCATTAGCAGTAGATGTTATACTTACTCTCTGAAAAGTTATCTATTAGGTAGTAATAAAACCCTTGATTATTTATTGCATAGTAGTTGCCTGCGACTTTATTTACATCCCTATCATTAAAAATGATAATACTATGTGGCAAACGAGCATGCGGATCACCTGATGGTAAGTGATCACCACCGTCCATAAACACTAGGGGAGTTACAAGTGCGTTGCCAGTCTGTGTTTGGGGGAAAAAGGAGGGGAAGGAGAAGGAGAGGTTTGTATTCGGCGCTCTCACTGACCGAACGAAACGCAACAATGCAAGTACTGTTACTTCACGTCGGTTTTTTGTAAGAGGGTGGTACTACCCCGGGCGAGCCGACCCATTCATGCTGAAACCAGCAGCAAAAGTGCAACGCAAACCAAAATAGGTCTTAGATGATAGGATTTTTTCAAGATTACTTGACACTCCACGTTATATTTTAGTTAATTTTGACAATATCATTGTTGCCTGCAAGTATTGTAAAGTTTTATTAAAATCCATTCAATAGTTTTCACCTGAAAAAGTAACAATATGCATCCTCACTCGCAAATTTTCTTATTCATAACTATCTGATACCCTCGACTTTATCTGCGTCGTTTATTATCTTATATTTCAAAGGGACGAAAGCGCTGACTTTTTCGGACACTTCCAACAATTATTTTAATATTTCAACCAATTTACACAAACCCTTGATGAATTATATCCCAGAACCTTCCTCGTGAATCACTCCATCTACGAATTAAATAAAACAGACGCGGTGGAGGACCTTATTTCTTTATAATATGTAGTGACATTATCAATTCAATCATCCAATAAATTCTTAGTACATTGAAATTTCTCTACCTTCTATAAATATTGCGAACATGCATTCTACATATAAGTGTTTAGGATGAGACTCTTTAAGTTACATTATAGTTAAAACATAACATAACTCGTTTTGTTGTTTAGAACTAAGCGTAGACACAAATGGACACGGCATCGATTTTGTTTAACATTAGTTTTACTACGTTTTACAAAAACAAGAGTCGTATACGTCGTCCAATTGTATACAGTTTATAGGTGAGATAAACCAGAATTTTATTAAGGACAATAAAATAAATCAACAGTTTTAAAACTACACTCAAAGAGTTTACGGAGTGTAAATCTTATAGCGGACTTCGAATGCCTTGTCAGTTAAATACGCGAATAATATTCATTTATATTTTGTTGTATTAATAATGATAGTATGTAATAATATGAGTTAGTTAGACACAGATGTGTGCCTTACGAACCCAAACATGCATTTTAACAGAACCAAATTCGAAAAAATAAGGGAAAAAAAAAATAAAAACCCTTCCACCATATCTGTAGTCACTATGTGTATATGCACGTATGTAAGTGATCTGTTGTGTGTGTTGAGCTAACGAATGGACATTTTCAGTGTCACTGTATCATGTTAGCAGTATGCTCAAGGGTTCTATTCTCGGGTAACAAATCTAGGTTTGAGCCGCTACTGAGAGAAGCCGTGGCGAGTGTGTGGGAGCGAAATTAACCGCCAGACCGCGGCGTCGTAATCTGTAATTCAGGCAAAGAATCAGAGAGGGTTTAACAAATAGAGCAGAAGAAATACATAACAAAGTTATCTTCGCGTATTTATACAGATATTTAGATATTGGTAAAGAACATAAGTTAAAGATCCAGAACTAACACATCAGACGAAAAACCGGTTTTAGATCAACATATATGTTGTCTTCTCTAATTAGTTCTAGAATTAAACTTACTATTGTAATATTAAGTAAGTACTTGCCATAAGTAAGCATAAAAGAGGTATGTTGACATTTGATATTCAACTCTAAATACAGACATGTTAACGTACTATAATGTTTATTAGGGCTCGAGACGGTAAGGACGAAAGTCCCTCGCCAGGAATTAATTACGTCTCAAGCACATTTGGAAGGAGGTCAGTAGGCGGAAAACATATGTTACCCGGACAACCTTAATTATCGTTATAATATAATCATCTTGCTAATATTCCCAGTAGAACTCGATTGTTTTTTTTAATATACACGTATAGTAGTGCAGTGGTAGCAAATATTACTAATGAGGCGAAAGAATGCGGATTCGGTACCTGATTAACGTTTTTGTGACGAGCAGCTGTGTGTGTGTGTGTGTGTGTGATCTAGTAGTATACAAAAATAAGTAACTGTATAATTAAGTATTTAAACTTCGTATATTATAAGGTTTATGAGCATTATATATAATTTAATACACATAAGCCAAAGAAGTTTCATTTCCTCCGCGTGTACACACTGATACACGCACCGTTTGTTTTATATACTTTTGAATAAATATGTATGTTACAAAATATAACACTTTAATTGTATGGATATGTAGATATATAAATATAGATTTCATTCAAAGACCACTCATCATTCGAGTACACAACGACAAAAGTAATATTATTAAGGTAACAAACACCATGCTTTGAATATAATATTCTTATAATTTATTGCAAGACACCCCCTGTATATTTTTGTACTCCCCGGCGCCAACTCGTCCCTTGATAAACAAATAAACTTTGCTTCTGAAACCACTCCGTTATGTATTCACTTCCCATCGGGGACAGTACAAACACTATACTTTATATTGTAATTGGTATCTAAAAACGATTTTGTGTAGGGATGCCCCCGTTCCGCATTATTTAAGATAGTAATCGTACATTCAGAAACGTATTAATAATCGAATTATTCGTAATAAATAATACGAAGTTCGAAACAATAGCCATCTCATGGATCCTAATGTAAAAAAAAAAACAGTGACTAATAAAATCATCTGAATGTATTAAGTCAATTTACTAATTTAATTTTTTTCTCGTACTTAAGTCGAGTCGTCATTAAAATTACAATAACTTTTGATAGATTGAAACGATTTTAATGAAACCAAGACTAAATGATACTCTAGGATATGCTTTATGGTTTTCTTGGTGGTGGTGGTGAGGTTTTATCGTGAACCCAGAACTTTAGTAGTGATGTGTGCTCAAGCAAACAGACAGACATTTCTAAAAATGATTAAAATGTATTATTCTATTACTTATTCCAAGACACCTGCAACAATTATTTTCACTAAAATCTAAAAAATACAGACACGTTAGATTTACATTCTTATTATATGTAAATACATTAAAATTACCTCAGATGCAACGTATAGGAAGCTATAATAGCTCAGGCTGGAATCCTTGTGATTGAAGTAGATTTTTCAATGAACGAGAAGATGTATCGTGAAGAAACCACAGCACGGTGTAAGGTTTTGCTAAGCGCGCTTGGCTATAGTCGACGCATTATGAACTGAGGCTTCGGGTCGTAAATCATATTTATCTGTCTGTCTCGCTCGCACTTACAGGTCTTATGAAGAGGTGTCGTGATGTGCATAAGAACTGTAGAGGTGCATGTGGATAACGAGATAGGTACGATCGATAGGCTAAATTATGTTAAATATTAATAGGAATAATTTTTAGCTTGAACTTGGACGTTGATGTCACCATTTAATTTCTTCAAAACCACGTTAGAAAATAAATTCTTCATTGTGCGTATTGCGTAAAGAAGCGTAAGTAATGTAATGAGTGTCATAATATTTTTTTTCGAACGACTACGCTGCTGACCTGGACAGGTTTTTACAGCCTCACCGGACTACATGAGTGTCATAACAAAAAATCTTATATTTGTAGAAAAACAACAAATCTTACTCGTAACGACCAAGTCAGGAGGACTTAAGGAGTCAGAGTGTTAATGAAGGTCACAATGACGCATTGACCCCGCGTGCGCAGGTAGCTAAATATCGATAACGGGTTGCATTGCGTGCACATTCCTACTGTCAGTGACGTTTATTGCCCGACGACTCAGTTCAAAATGCGTCGACCATAGCTACCATTGTTAAGTTGAAGATCTGTCGTCAAGCGTCTGTTGGTGTGTTGCAGCAGCTATACTTGAGAATCTGCCTACCTCTAGATTTATCAACCTCTACCACATCGTTATTGAACATCAGATGAGATTGTGGTCAAGCAATAAGTCCTATAAAGCGTACAAAATGGTGTATCTCATACAAATAATGCTGTGTCTACGATACATTTCCCGTGGTCATAGTAGAACGAGATAAGTAACATTATCTTGCTTACATGTTATTAAAAAAGAATTTTATTTTATTAAAACGTTAAAATGTAATATTTTATTATAATCTATACTTCTATACTATCTTTATATATAAATTTCTTGTATACGTGTGTACGTCACTGAACGCCTCCCAAACGGTTGGACCGATTTTGATGAAATTTTGTGTGCGTGTTCCAGTGGATCCGAGAATGGTTTAGATTCACAATTGGACCCGGTAGGTGGCGCTGCAGTTGAATTATATTATTTTTTTAATTATCAAGGCAGATCAACGTTCTACGGGTCCGCTAGTCCGCTTGTGGACGAAGTAGCGGGCAGAAGCTTGTGAAATATAATGTAACTGTTTACATTTAACATAGCTCAGTAACGTGAACAGTGGAATAAGTGATTTTCAAAAATTTCAATCATGTACTGTATGACGTAAGAATCACAAACAAATTTTTGTTAGTTTCAGATTAAACTAAACATGGGAAATGTTATGATATTATTATGTCGCTATTATTATTATGTTATCATATTATTTATCATATAAAATAAAATAAAAATTGTATGATGATAATTACATTTTTTATCACAGTTATTTTTCACAGAGTAATATTCTATGTGGTCATATAGCAGGTCTAAGAACGTTCGAGTACTCGTCAATTGCAAAAATATATCACATTTTAATTTATCATTAGGGAAATATTAATAACATAAGTTCACTGCTAATATTATCATATCAAAACAGTTTTATTTTTTATTGCCTAGTGCAGGCTACCTACTTATATTTTGTATGTGATAACTGTTATTTTGAATTAACATTAGCGAACCTGACGGACGTTGTCCTGTCCTGATAATAAAAAAAAACCTTGACAAATTATATACCTAAACCTTCCTCATAAACCACTTTATCTACTGGTGAAAACCACATGAAAATCCGAGCAGCAGTTTTTGAGTTTATCTCAGACAGACAGACAGACTCGGCAGAGGACTTTGTTTTACAATATATAATGATATAATCTGCTTTGATTTTTTTTTTAAATGTTATATGGACAAATTCATTCCTCTACACAAGTCTAAGGTAAGAATAGAATTGTTTCCTTAAAAATGATATAGCAAACACAACCTTTCGCAGCGGAACGTGAGCTCAAGTAATTCTGGTATTTTCATTGTTCTGTCTCTCAACATTTTCCACGGGTAATATCGTCGTCATACGCTTGTATTACATTCTTGTTTTACATTCTACTGTCACGTAACAAAACTTTAGTAGAATTGTGCTGAGGAGAAATAGTGTTTTTAGTAATATTCTTTCGTAACTTAGAGTTATGAGGTTAGACTTTTCATTAACAATTTGGAATATATTCAGTTTTGTTTTGCGAAATTACTCAACACAATGTTAGTAATAGTTACAGTTAAATGCTAGGTTAATGTTACATATTATAAAAAAAACATCTCTTTCTGTTAGTCTGCTTATATCTCGAATACCGCTAAACCGATTTACATTATTTTTTTAACACACATGTATCAGCTGGTTACATTTCGTTACATCTAAATAATTGTATAATTTAACTAGCTTTTGCTAGCGTCTTTGTTTGTTTTTATGTAAATTCGACCTATCCCTTAACTGGGGTGAAAGGTATATAATCTTATTTTTTGTTGTCCTGACAACGTATCTACAAAGAAATCAAATATATCAGTTGTGTTATTGTTATTGTTTATTATTATTATCTACATATATATAAGAGATTCCCACCTATATATTGACTCATCACGATATCTCTGGAACCATAAGGCGTAGCGACTTGAAATATGGTAGGAATATTCCTTTCGCCGAGTAGAGGTCAGCTAAGAACGGATTTTACGAAATTCCACCCACAAGGGGGGTTGCGGGGGGGGGGGGGGGATCAGGGCGGGACAACGTCATTGTAGTATATATATTTATTGATATTGTAGTTAGTGTTATTCGTTATTGATAAATAAATAAACAAACCCACATTCACATGTAATATTAGTTAGTGTAACTTATAAAATAAAACTTTGTTTACAAAACAACATATAGAGGTTTATTTCATTTGCGTAAATTGAATATAATCCTAACGAATAGTATAAGCGCGAATGTAAGTTTGTTTGTTACAGTTTCACGCTTTAAAAAAACAGATATTGTACCTACTTTTAATCTAGAAAAAATGTACGATACCAGTCAATTCTAAATATACTAACGCGAGCGGAGATATGGTCAAAAGCTAGTCTTATACATCATTATCTATTCTGTACATATCATAAAAATGAAGTGTCTGTATGTAATATCAAAATATTTTTTTTTACTGATTGAGTGTGAAAGCATACACGAAAATGATAACAAAAATGCAACTTTAAAAATTTTTGTCGGTCTGTCTGTTTGTTCCGGGTAATCTCCGAAACGGCTGGACCGATTTTTACCGGAATTTCACTGGCAGATAGCAAAAATTACAGCGGGTTACTTAGGCTACTTTAAATTAGACTAGCTGTTAACCGCGGCTTCGTCCACAATGCTATCTACAAAACGGTTGAACCGATTTTCACGGGACTTTCACTGGCAGATAGTTGACCTTATAAAAAGTAATTTAGTTTGTTTTAATTTAGACCAGCTGTTAACCGTGGCTTTGCTCGCAGTACTATTTCCAAAACGGTTGAACTGATCATCACAAAACTTTTACTTGCAGATAGCTGACCTTATAAAAAGTAACGCAAACAATTTTAGTTTATACTAGCTGTTAACCGTGACTTTGCCCGCAGTGCTATCTCCAAAACGGTTTGACCGATCTTCACAAGACTTTCACTGGCAGATAGCAGACCTTATAACAAGTAATTTAGTCTATTTTAATTTAGACTAACTGTTAACCGTGACTTCGCCCGCAGTACTATCTCCAAAACGGTTTGAGCGATTTTCACGGGACTTTCACTGGCAGATAGCTGACCTTTTAGGAAGTAATGTAGGTTATTTTATTTTAGACTAGCTGTTACTCGCGACTTCATCCGCATACAATTTAGCAAAAATGTGTTGTTCACTGTAAACATGTGCATAAGATGTGCTTTGTATTGGACTCCAAGAATAAATATAATTGAAATTCATATATCTGTATCTATATATGTAATTTGAATTATATTGTCTTTTCGATCATTTTGGCGGCTATTTTGTTTTATTTACCACGCTTTCGTCTACATAACTCAGCAACCATAGAAACATATAAGAATATTGTAACGAGTTCAACGAGCACTATTTAAATTGTCAACTATTTAAACTGTTTTTTATATCATGATTTATGTTTATTCAAGCTCTCAGCTCATTCATTGTATACAATTCAATATTATAATTATTAATAGTAATTTTGTAGATAGAAGGGGTCTTTCTAAAAATATATTAGACCATAAACGTATTACTTATTGACTATATACTTATATAGTGTAAGTGAGAACTGAGGTAGTTATATGGTGGGTTAAGGTTCCAAATATGTTGCTGATTATAAACCCCATTTGACACACTGTTAGTATTTATATATCTAATGTATACGATACATGTTGTAAGTGGCGTGCGTGTCGTACTTACAGTTATTTTTAAAGAGCATTTCTATAGTGGTATATGATCTCACAATTTTATATCGCTTTAATACAATTTAAAAAAACGCGTGCGGAGCAACGGGTATAGCTAGTATATAATAAAACAAAGTCCTCTGCCACGTCTGTCTGTCTGTTTACTAAACTAAAAAACTACTCAACGGATTCTCATGCGGATTTCACCAGTACATAAAGTGAGGAAGGTTTAAGTATATAATTTGTCAAGGTTTTTTTATTATCAGGGCGGGACAACGTCTGCCGGGCTCGCTAGTATATGTATAAAATAAACCATATATCATTAATATTCACCATGTTTTTAGTAAAGTTGAATAGATAAAAATGGATTCCAAGAGAAATTACTAAGAATCTGAACATTACCATCCGTTATTTATTTCTTCTATACAACATTTCAAACGTCAGACTCAATAAAAACTTCAAAAATTAAAAGTATATAAGAACTTGACAAATTATATTTCGTTCGACTTTCATTCTCAAACCCGGCGGTCTTTGGAATTTTACTTTCACTTCAACGAATCGACGTCGTAACTTGAAAATCTGGTAACAGTCGCCGCGTGCCGAAGTTTTTCATGTCTACACAAACATACGTTCATATATAATAATAACTGGTGCGTTATTAACGATCTTATTCCATTTTAAATGGAAAATTATTTCGTTTTTTTAATCTTATCTGGTGTTAACTGCGATGTGATCCAAGATAGTGAACCTACTAAAACCTAAGGGGACTCTCAAGTGCAATTGCCGGAACAGACATAAACAAGCTTGGTGACAGACAGACAGACAGAACATGATTGATAGCTAGGTTAGAGAAAGGCTTATCATGCTATGGTTTGATCGCGCGCGATGTTTTCCTTCATGGAACGCTCCGGTCCAGTTGCATAATTCGAACCTAGGTTAATTGACGCGGTGTTCTAGCATGCTAACCTTTGAGCAATCTACTAAACAAAAACAGCTTGATGAAACCAGAACGTGATGCCTTAATCTAACGCCCGCCCTTGCCACCACTTGAAAGTTAAAATCTGCAACCAGGCATTAAAGGTGTGTTCCGACAGCCATCATTAGAGTCAATCCCCTTGTAAGTTTAGTGTAATAACACGATCATTTAATATTATGTGAGGTTGTATTCAATTGCGAACGTTAGAATTGTGAAATAATGTTAGAATAAGATTAAGAATGAGTATACCATAAGAGGAAGTTTGAAAATAGCACCAGTGATAGGGGAGTTGAGCATTAATAGGTTAGTATGGTATGGGCATGTCATGAAGAGAGATGAAAATCACGTAACTAAAAAAGTTTTGAGTACGATGGTGGATGGATATACGAGTAGAAGATAACTGAAAGAGGTATGGATGGATTGTGTGAAAAATGATATGAATAAAAGGTATGAATACTGTAATGACATCTGATAAAGGACAGTAGAGAAGAAAAACATATTGTGCTGAATCTACTTAGGTGGGATAAGGGTAAGAAGACGATGAGATGACGATGTGAGTTTGCGTAATTCAGGTAATTTTTTACACAATATATTTATTTTCTTAAAGCAACACTACATTATATTAGTTTCCGATAGGTGGCATTGAAGACGGTGTAAACACATTCTATATTTATTATATTTCATAATACGTGCTGTTTAGTGCCGAAAGAGGATATAAACAATCTGGACCAGACAGGGGGCGTTGTGGTAGAGTTATTAAGTACCGAAAAGGGCAACTACTTGATTTACTACACTTTAGACTTCGATAGCGGTTTGCATTTTTTTTTGTTTATATACAAAATATTTTTTACATAAAAATAAAAGCCTCAATTGAGTAGTTTTGTCGAGTATTCATAGTACGCTACATTTGTTAATTGCAATTAGATATTATAATTTTTTTATAATATGAGACGTTATATTTCAATTTGAACTGTGTTCAACTTTAGCTATTCGTAAGATCTCTTGTTCCTTATAAAGATATTAATCTCTAAAAGAAACTAAAAATCTTACGAGCGACTAAAGTGAGGCTTGGTTCACAGTGTATACAATCTGAAATTCTTTATAGAACAACTATTAATTTTATAAACCTTTTTCACCACCTACCGTGAATATAAAACTCCAGTATTACCCACAAGCTATCAACATGGTATCACCAATTCAGCTGCCAAAGGTTTATTGCGATACTAAAATTTATTCACTTTAATTAAGATGCGATATCGCATGTATCGATTAATAATTACAGCTTGTACACTTTCCACTTTCCACAAAAGGTTAACAAAATTAGATTTGGGTTTCTGTTACATTGTTTAATTTTGTTTAGATCGAATGACTTAAATTAAAAATTTTATTACAATAGCGACAGTCTAAATACGTTACTTTAATGTGAATACAGACGGGCGTATAATTGGAAATCAACTATACCTTGTATTATGTAATGAAACTGCTGATATAAATAAAATATTTTTACGAGGCAGATAGAAAATTGACAATAATAACTTAGCCTACTTTTGGTTTAGAATAGATGTTACCCGCGCAATCGATCATATGGAATATAAAAAAAAAATTTGTTCATTGAAAACAGATGCGTGGGGCGCGCTATTGATAAATCATTTTGACCTGACGACAAGGCGTGGCGAGGCGGATTGCGGGGCCGCGTTCCAGCACAACAGTTTCATGAATCGAGTCAGCTGTGCTTACTTTATTATGTAACGTTGAGTACAATGCCAAAGCCGAGTGCCGAATGTTAGCTGTGGGACGTTACCGAGATTAGTTCGTTATTGAGGGGTTGAGGCCAATTGCTTGAGATATTGCCTTTCGGTTAAATGTAACACGTACTTAAAAGGCTTACGGGTACGATCGAATATATTATATTAGGAAGGTCTTGATTTAAATCTGTCATATATTTAAATGTAAATATTAACATTTTGTTTTCATTATACATGGAACTATGTTTTTTGGTGTAATATAAAAGGTAGTTTGAAATATGTATATTGCGTGTCAAATACAAAAATGTCGTATCCAGTAGAGTAGTAGGGTTTTATACCATATGAGTGAGTACATATCCTCTTTTCGATCTTTTTGAAGTGAATACTTCTTTGGCGCATTGAGCGGTATTTTTCGACAGGAGATAAATTTATAATTTCGCATCATGATATGCTAGCAAGCGTAACCAACCGTATTGCGGTTGAGCGGCTTACGTCAGAATAGCGATGCGTGGTATGTGAACTGTGTAGTAGACGTGACAACCAGGCTAATATTAGTAATTTCAATATACAAATTAATTTAAATATTGTGATTTACACTATAAATAATTTAAAAATTCAAAAAAGAACACAGTTACTTCATTGTTTTGAGTTTTCACTTCTGGCGGCACTTCTAATGACTGACTGCCTCGACTTTTATCTTAAAATTTAAAACTTAGTAAATGTGTACGACGGGTAATTTTTTAATGGATAATTAATAAAAATTATTGACCTTTTTGGCTTTACAATGTTAAATTCGTATACACCTAGGCCATTTTGATATACAAAAACCCAAGATGCACACTTAACGTCTCACAGCCGGCACACAAAAATAAGTGCATAATTCTGGATTACGCAGTCATTTCAAATAGACTCGCGTCGCTTGCGTCCTTGTAAAAACGAATTTAATACATTCAGGTAAGGTTGAATTTGCACAACATTACTTTGACATAACTATAACCGCATTGGGGAGTTTTTGCGGCCGATTTTGATCGCTACTTTTGTTGGAGACTGTGTGTCTTCGATTTTTATATGTCAATACTTTTTGTATTTTTAATGCGAAATCAATATACTTTATTAAGAATATGAGACAAATATTTCAATTTTTTTAATATTACCACTACTACCAGAAAAGATTTAAAGAGGCCCGAGGTATTTCCGAGGGAAGGGGATACTAACAATTTTTTTAAGCGTTGCATTGTGCCGTGCATTCCACAACGTGTGCCATTGTAATCACTACGATTTAAAAACGCTATCATTATTTTCATTAGTAATTCATTATACGCCTCTTGTTAATAAATTCCATATTCACAGTTCGGCTGTGCTCGGTAATGATCGGTTCTTGTCGCAAAGCCAATATATCACACGCCGCGACAGACGGCTCACTCTTACTATTATTTCGTTTCCGCTTTACAATATATATAATTTTGTCATTGTTTCATGTGTGCATACACCAATCATATTCTTCATCTATCTATATCTCTACATATAATAAGAATGTAAATCTAACGTGTCTGTATTTTGTAGATTTATGTTAAAAAAATTACTGCAGATGGTTCGAAATAAGTAATAAAATACAATTCAATGATTTTTCGAAATGTCTGTCTGATTGTTTGAACACGCATCAATGCCAAAGTATGTTTACGATAACACCTCACAAAATCATATAACACATCCTCGAGTAACATTTAGTCTTTGTTTCATTAAAATTGATTTACTCTATTTAAAGTTATTGTAATTTTAATGACAACGCGACTTAAGTACGAGAGAAAAGTAGATAATAATCGTCTATACTAATATTATAAAGAAGTAAAGTTTGTGAAATTGTGACGTTTTAGGGGGTAATCTCAGGAACTACTGGTCCAATTTGAAACATTATTTCAGTGTATATAGCTCATTTATCGAGGAAGGTTATAAGCTATATATCATCACGCTAAGACCAATAGGAGCCGAGCACCGATGAAGAATGTTTCAAAATCGGGTTTTTATCCTCTTGAGAGCTTCCACTGCGTGTTAGCGTTAGCCCAAAGAAACTATTCCACGCGCACGAAGTCGTGGGCAGAGGCTAGTACTTCATACATTCAGATGACTCTATTAGTCACTGTTTCTTTTACATAAGGTTCCAAGAGGACGAAGTCGCGGGCACAGCTACTGTCTTTTTAAATTTTCTCTTAAAGCGTTTCATATTACGAACCCTCTATTAATGCAGCGTTATTCTTATAAAATGTTATATACGGAGGTTTGAAAGGTTAATCGTTTACGTGTTAGAGCGATGTGATAATGATTATATCTAACGCTATGTAATCTAAGGGTCGAGTGCATACGAGTAATTGCGGCGCGCGTCGGGTTCATAGCTCTCTCCAGAGTAATTACTGCGGGATGTACGCGCCAACGTTACTAATAACAGTTAGGAACGGTCGGGTTCCACTAACCTCTGATTTCGTAATAGTAATCTGTGTTCTAAATAGATAGGAATCTATATCTATACAGATTATAAAGCTGAAGAGTTTGTTTGTTTGAACGCGCTAATATCAGGAACTACTGGTCCGATTTGAAAAATTCTTTCAGTGTTGGATAGCTCATTTATCGAGGAAGCCTCGGAAGGAGCGGAGCACCAATGAAGAATGTTTCAAAATCGTTTTTTTTCCTTTTCAGAGCTTCCGTTGCGTGTTTGTGTTAGTCCGAAGTAACTATTCCAATCGGACGAAGTCGCGGGGAGAAGATAGTATTTGATAAACGTAGGAGATTTGAGTTTGTGTTATTTTAATATTCAAGCATGAACGAACGAATGAATGAAGACTTTATTGCACTTTTTGTTTGTACACTAGCGAGCTTAATGCTATAAACCATTTTCTTCCAGCTAGCCAGCGGTATTGTTGTCAATCAAATAGTTTTGTAGGTAGTACATATATAGAGGTCAAATATATACATAAATAAAATAAATAAATAATAAAATAAATACATAAATATTAGTACATAATCGATTAAACATATATACAAACTTACATACAAATATATAACAATAACAAAGATAATAAATATATATATATACATAGCAAAAAATAATTATAAAGACAAACGGTAAAATCACAGACACTCCGCCTCCTGTTTCTCAAATAAATAGCGTTGTAGTTGGATTCTGAAGTTATTGATCGTTTCAATATCTTGAAGTCGACGCGGTAACGCGTTCCATAATCGAATGACAGTTACTGTGAAGGAGTTTGAATATAATGTAGATCTGTGCTGAGGGATCTCAAGAGTTTTAATGCATGCAAGCATGGTATGGCATTTGTCAAGGACATCTTTTATAGTGATACTTCTTTTGGGATGATGTGAGTTTGGTTATGTTATGAAAATAAAATGTGTAACGGAAAAGAGATAGCTCCAAATGTATATACGGAAGGAATTCAATGGCAAATCGGATGGTTGGATTGTTTTTTATTTCCTCAATTTTGTGATATGTTTTAATATCCTTCAAAATAGCCCTCCTGATAAATTTTGACACTTTTTTATTATTCTCCCTTTTGTGGGTGGTAGAGTCTCGCTGAAGCTATTAGTGGTTTCAGCATGAATGGGTCGGCTCGCCCGGGGTAGTCCCACCCTCTCACAGAAAACCGACGTGAAGTAACATTGCTTCCATTGTTGCGTTTCGTTCGGTGAGTAAGAGTGCCGGAAGACCACTTCCCCTCCCCCTCCCCACCCCCAAACACAGGCTGGCAACACACTTGCGACTCCCACCTGCGGTTGCAAGTGTCTATGGACGGTGGTGATCACTTTACATCAGATGACCCACCTGTTCGTTTGCCTCCTATGATTTAAAAAAAAAAGAAAAAAAAGATAGTTTTTTGGACATAACGTTCTTAAAAATGATTCAAATTTGATTTGAAGTAGGCGTGTTACCAACCAACTTGATCTATATAAATGTATTGTACATTATCGGATACTTTACTACAGTTGAAGTATAATTTTCTTATAAAGACTTTCGAATATATATTTTTACGATTTACAAAATCATTTATTATAATTTTTTTACGCATTCAAGTAAAGATTGACATATATTTCTTGTTTCCATATATTTTTTTAATTCTTTATAACCTAGGGCAAAATTGAAATTTTCTTTGTATTAAGGTAGATACTTGCAGCTTTTAAAGGAATTTAAACTTTAATAACATTACAGTACTCTGACAAACTTTCTCCTAAACGACCGCCAATAAAGGATTTAGGGGAACGATAAGGTCGGATTTGGCTTGACGTTTTATGGTTGTGTAAAACTCTTTATGCAAATATATACTAGCCTAAACGTAATGTTGTTATAATAAAATTTTATCTGCTTCGATAAGGAAGTTTTTTCATGTAATATTCAATCTATACATATAAAATGTCAATCGCTTGTCCGGGTTTATTCTCCAAAATAACTAAACCGATTTTAACGAGAATTGTAATAGACTTTTCAGATTATTATTTAGGTTACAGTACCCGGCTTTTGATTTGACATGTCGGGGAAAAGAGTGAGGAAGTCAGCTAAGTTCGGTTTCTTATAGCGTTATCTTTGTCTATTACAGTCATGACACATGCCACCGTTTTTGTGGGTGGTAGAGCCACGCTGAAGCTATTACTGGTTTCAGCATGAATGGGTCGGCTCGCTTTCCATCCCCTCCCCCCTCTTGTCTCCCCACCTCCCCCCAAACACAGTCTGGCAACGCAAGACTTCCCTGGTATTGCTAGTGTCTATGGACGGCGGTGATCACTCAACATCAGGTAACGCGCCTGTTCGTTTGTCTCCTATGATATAAAAAAAATGTCAATATTAAGCATCCATTAATAAAAATTTTATATAATTCCTGTAGTTTTAAAATGAGTACGAACTTGATGATATATCCGAAATGAATAGAAAAGTACTTCTTGTAAAATATATAAAAGAATACTTGGGCGATACTTTGCCAAGTAGGTCGTCGGTGTTGCCAGAACAACCGACATTTTCGGATGAGTACATTTTATTTTATTATCGTGTACATCGCAATTTGCTGGCTTTGTTTTCGATCGTTGTTAGATATCGTCGACATTTTCTATTAATATATTCTATGTATAAATTATCTATACCATATTTGTATGAATTTTTTAGCGGCAATAGATCGATCGTTTAGTAGTTTTGATTAAATTAATAAATTTGTTTTATTTGTCCAGTTAATTTTATAATAATATAATTAGAAGAAACATTAATATCGATTAGTCACAAAACTCTCTGGAGAGTTCTAGTAAGTTCCCGCCATTTTTCTAGAACGTTTTTCAAGTTTTGAAAATAAAAAAATACACTACATACTTAATCGTCTGTATAAATAAACGTGTATTTAGCTTATACTATAAGGCAGTGTTTTTCAAACTTTTTCTCGACACGGCCCCTTTAGTATGAAGACATATGTTGCGAACCCCCTGACCCCCCTACCCTTTGCTTTTCTTTCATGTATTTTATTTTGTGACAGATATTCAATTTAACATATTTATCATTTTCATAATTAGGGTTCGGATAAATACATAAGAGTTGTCCTAAGCTTTTTAATTTTTTGTTTATTTAATACAAGTGATATGTCCTTTAGTTAACATTTCTCTTAACACATTTTTTAAAACGTTATTGTTTTTTTTTTAGCTTTTTTATAGCTTTCCCAAACTTTTGCAAATCCACTATAGAAGCTTCGCAATCCCTCTAAAGAGGCTTCACGACCCCCTTGGGGGTCGCGACCCACACTTTGAAAAACACTGCTATAAGGAAATAAAAGAAGAAAATAAGACTAACAATATATTCTTTCATTTACCAAATTCATTTATAATTACGTTTAATTATATACTAAATATTATAATTTAAAAAATAAAATAATAATTTGCGTAAATAAATTATGAGTCGCTGTTCTTATTACTTTATGTGACATAAATTGAAAAGATATATTATCCTGAAGTAAGCTCAAATTATAATGTGTAGTATTAATTTAAATGCATTTCAAAGATGATTATTAAATATTTTCTTTCATTTATAAGCAACATTACAAAAAATATAATAAAGCAAGAAAATTATGTTTGAATGAAAAGTTCAAATTCTATGTAGAAACTCATGGTATAAATTGAGAAATAAAAGTACAATCAGGCAACATTTATCGAATCTTAAAAGGTCGTCCGAGGAAATGGCAACAAAATGTTATAATATATTTTCCTGTAAAAGTCAGGTTAATAGAAGGTGAAGCGAAACATTGCATAGCTCTGGTTTGCAGTGATATTGTAACTATTTATACATATAGAGTGTAACAAAGTAATTTATCCATAATAATCTTCTATATATATGATAAGAATGTAAATCTAACTTGTCTGTACTTTTTTGATTTTAGAAATGTCTACCTGCCTGTCTGTCTATTCGTATGAAAACGCATCACTGCTAAAGTACTGGGTTCACAATAAAACCTCAAAGAGAAAATCATAAGGCATATCATCGTGAGTAACTTAGTCTTTGTTTCATTAAAATCGGTCCACTCTATCAAAAGTTATTGTAATGTTAATGACGCCGTCACTTAAGTATGAGAAAAAGTAGATAAAAGCAAATGGACTAAATACGTTCAGATGACTTTATTGGTCATTATTTTGTACAATACAATTCATAACAATAATCAACATTGACAATAATTTAATTTGTAATTAAAAAACATTGGAGCAATTAATCGAAATATAAATTATCGTATCTCTCAAGCCGGACAAAATTATACATTGATGTCAATTTTCATAGTTGTTTCGCAGTTCCCCGTGGACAATCATGATGACACTGGCTTTTTATGTATTTAGAAGATAAAAAGGAATTATATATGACAAATTTGGCTTAATATTAGATCTTAGCGACGAAAATCAAATTTATAAGAATCACGATACAAACATATGATCTCAACCTTATATGTTTCCACATATAAAGTTTTCTAAAGTCATTGGCTTTAATGTAACCGGTTATATGAAAGTGGTTATGGACTCACCTAGCTCTTGGACCTGATATCAAGGTAACCTCGAAAACTATTTAGCTTTACGTTGATAATTTATAGACTTGGTGACCATAATACGCGAACCAAAATGGCGGAGCCCTCCTAAACTACATTAGTGTGTATACCAATTCTGAACTAGAAGACTAGAAGACGTTTCATTGTTCTGATGCTTTGTAAGGTTTAGCGTGTGAGAACAATGTCATCTTATGTTAAGTGACGATGTGATCTTCTTAACACGCTAAACTGAGCGAGGGGCTGGCTCTCAAGTGCAGCTGCCGCACCACATCAACAGGTCCTTAGCAACAGATTTTAATATGACGGTGATAGCTAACCAGATGGACGTAGAAAAAGCCCTAACATCATGCAATTACCACCATTAATTATTATTCAAAATTGTAATATCTTCTATAATATCTTTTGTAGGTGGTAGAGCCACGCTTAAGCTATTACTGGTTTCAGCATGAATAGGTCGGCTCGCCCAGGGTATTACCACCCTCTCACAGAAAACCGATGTGAGAAACAATTCTTGCATTGCTGCGTTTAGTTCGGTCAGTGAGAGCGCCGGAGGCCCACTTCCCTTCCCCTTCCTCCTCTACCCTTCCCCTTCTCTTCCTCCCCCCCACCAACACAGCCTGGCAACGCACTTGCGACTTCCCTGGTGTTGCAAGTGTCTATGGACGGTGGTGATCACTTAATATCAGGTGGCCCACCTGTTCGTTTGCCTCCTATGACATAAATATTAGGGTGGGTCAAAAAAATCGATTATTTTTTTTTTTACAAGTGACACGGAAAAATTGGTTGCTAGACACCTTAAAAAAAATCTCACCAAGCATGAGCTCTTAATTTTAATAGGAAGATCCTCCGCATCGCAGTTTTGTATTTTTTTCTCAGTTCAATAGAAAAAAATTCATACCTCATCATTTATCGATTGAACAGAAAAATGTTCCGCGAGAATTTTTTAGGAAATTTAATGCTCTACAAAAAAGGTATCTTATATTTTTTCCGTAAACCTCACCATTTGAAAGATATTAAGGATTTCATTTTGATTATTTTAAGACAAATTTCATTTTTTTTATGAGTTTTATAACTCGACAATAAATGACTTTTACAAAATGCGCAATACAAATTTTTGTTGGAAATTAACTGCTCTATAAAAATGGTTTCTTATGTTTTGGCGATGAAATTAACCGTTCAAAAGATATTCATCATCAAACTTTCATGTGCACGGATTTTAAAAGATTTGATGAGATATTAGAAAAATTTATAATTTTTTTTAATTTTAATTTCATTTATAAATTTCATATGAATTTTTCGCACAATTAAAAATTGTTAATGATGTGGCAGAGCGAGGTGTCGCATTAGTAAGTGAATATAACCAATGTTTAACAAAAAACGAAGAGCAATTTCAATTTTTATTGCAAGTTGTCAAAGAGCATCGAAAAAATTACCCAACTTGCAACAAAAACTTGTTTGATAATTGAAATAAAATACTTATTTATAACTAATAGGACATTGTTTTTCTCTGATACTGAAACATATCATAATATATGTATAATGAAAACTTTGCTTTTTTTATTAATAAATATTTAACTAAGCGATAAATAATGTCCAATTTATTTTTTAAATGGAGACAAATATACTTAAACATAAATAAAAACTTGAAAAATATTTTGAAGAGTCTCAGTTGATAACAACTAAAATTCGTGTAAATTTTCTCAAAAATTATAAATTAAATTGAAATTTTTCGAACATCTCATCAAAATCTTTTAAAATCCGTACACATGAAAGTTTGATGATGAATATCTTTTGAACGGTTAATGTCATCGCCAAAACATAAGAAACCATTTTTATAGAGCAGTTAATTTCCAACAAAAATTTGTATTGCGCATTTTGTAAAAGTCATTTATTGTCGAGTTATAAAATTCATAAACAGAAATGAAATTTGTCTTAAAATAATCAAAATTAAATCCTTAATATCTTTCAAATGGTGAGGTTTACGGAAAAAATATAAGATACCTTTTTTGTAGAGCATTTCCTAAAAAATTCTCTCGAAACATTTTTCTGTTCAATCGATAAATGATGAGGTATGATTTTTTTTCTATTGGACTGAGAAAAAAATACAAAACTGCGATGCGGAGGATCTTCCTATTAAGATTAAGAGCTCATGCTTGGTGAGAATTTTTTTAAGGTGTCTAGCAACCCATTTTTCCGTGTCACTTGTAAAAAAAAAATAATCGATTTTTTTGACCCACCCTAATAAATATATCCTCCTTCCTATGATATAATAAGAATGTAAATCTAAAGTGTCTGTACTTATTCGCTTTTCGTGAAAAAAATTGTTGCCGGTGTCTAGGAATAAGTAATAGAATACATTCCAATCATTTTAAAAAATGTTTGTCTGTCTGTCAGTCTGTTTGTATGAGACGCATCACTGCTAAAGTACGGGGTTCAAATAAAACCTCGGGAGTAACTTAGTGTTTGTTTCATTAAAATCGGTCCGCTCTATCAAAAGTTATTGTAGTTTTAATGACGACGCGGCGTAAGTACGAGAGAAAAGTAGACAAGTAAATGGACTTAATACATTCAGATGACATTATTGATCACTGTTTTTACATAAACTTCCACGCAGACGAAGTCGCGGGCACAGCGAGTTCTTTAATATATCATATATATCACATTCCATTACGCATAAACCGCTTATGGATACACGTGGGACAAAAATAAAGACATAAACCGCGGTCAGATATACATATATTGTATTAGGTGACCCGTGCAACTTCGTCTGCATCAAATAGGTTATTACAGGTTTCAATTGTACTTCTAAACGCAAATAATCTTAAAAAACCTAAAACCCGATTGCAGCGACATCTCGAACTTCCAATTGTGAATCCAAACTATCCAGGGACTCACTCAAACATATACCCAGTTGTTATGTGAGATTTTTTTTTAAATAAGCCTAGAACCTGTTCGCAGCATTACCTAAACTTTATCTACATTAAATTTCCATTTTGTTTTAGTTGTTTGTTTTATAAGTATACGTGAAATCTGCATTCAATCTTAATTTTGTCAAATTTATTTTACTTTTGACATATAAACCACCTTTTTCACTGATATACTGAACTTGAGATAATATACCTTTCTAACAGTGAAATATTTTTTGAAATCGGATCAGTAGTACCAAGCATTTCTGGAAAAAAAAAACAGAAAGACAGACAGACAAAAATTGTAAAAAGATTATTTTTGGCTTCTATATCGATAACAAAGACTGCCCCGATCAAAATTTTCAAAAAATATTTAATGTACAGATTTGACCTTGCTACAGTTTTATTATAGTATAGATTAGCTGATATACGTGAATCTGTATATATTGATCTGATCATGTGTACCAAACCGCTTTATGGTTAGGGATTATAAAAATCCTAGTTTCTTAAATTCTTAAAAAGAAATGATCGAAACCGGTTTCATAGTTTTTGCGTGATGATCGCACAACGGCAGACCTCTATCTTTTCGCTAATATAGAAGAAAGTTTTTGAAGTGAAAACTTTATTAGCTGCGTTGAGCGATTTTGCAGACAATTATTGGATGGGAGATAAATTTATAGATTCGCGTCACTAATGTCCTCGACATTCTTGTGGCGTATCGCGCTTGTACCAGACATTGTATAAACTCGACCGTAAAAATGTGTGTTTGAATTTTTGGTAAAGTAAAAAGTAAAACCGATAACCTCGACATGTTCGTGATATATGGCGCTTGCTCAAACTAACGACGTGTAGTATAATTGCCTGTGTACATGCGATATTGGTATTTTGTATTGAGATTCTGCAACCGGTAGGTTAAGTAATTAAGTAAAAAGTAAGGTTAAGTTACTGTATATAATTATTGCTTAGAGTTCGAATAGATGTGAAACCCAGATTAATGTTAATCATTCACAATTTATAAAATTTCGAAATTGAACACAGTTATTCCATTGTTCTCAGTTTCCACATCTGTCGGCAGTCCTTGTAGCTACCTTGACTTTGTTTTGTTATTTTAGTTCTATAGGTTATAATCGGTAACGAAGAGTGATGACCGTCGAGGATTGTACAAGGAAGTTACCTAGCTAATCACAGCGTATGTCTTTTCCCTCTAATATGTCACGGTCACGAAGCACTTCGCCCCAAATACTTTGACAGTCCTCAAAGTAAACCCGGATTATAGGATTAGCAAAGCTTTGTTTGGGGACACCGCTGCCTGTTTAGGCGTTATTGTAAGCTACCGTTCGACAACAATCTCCTGCTATGTTGAGTGGTGAAATGTTTTGAAGATACAACACGTATTATATTTATATGTTACACGTAACGAGGCATATATTCTTAGAGCTCTTTCCAGGTATAAGTACCATGTCAGGCGGTTTTAATATTTGATTGAAGAAGGCGTTACTTTGCGGAAAGCCATCATTAAATATTATAGTCGATGTTACTTTGCACTTCCGTCTGGAATAGGTTGGCAGCTACCACGTCTTAACGTGTTTCGCTCCTTCACGGACCAACTTCAGACCGATGTTGACTCTTCCGATGCGAGCGGGCGGAGTTTTAATATCTAAAGGCTGGATCAATACGTGAACCAAGGTGACGTCTGTAAATAACGCCAATCTCTGTGCATTCCATCAAAAACGAATGTAACTATTTATGCTTGTAAAAATATGTACACATTGGCACATGAAGTGTTTAGACTTCGTTATTCAATGTCTAGGTATAAAAATTATAGTTGAACTAGTGTTCCTGCCGGACGTTGTGTTGTCTTGATAATCCCACAATTCAACCGCAGCGCCACCTATCTGGTCCAATTGTGAATCGGAATCATTATTGAATTCACTTGAACAGTCAAAAAAAACATAAAAATCTGCGCAGCCGTTTAAGAGTTCAATCACATACACACGGACAGAAGAATTATATGTATAAAGATTTTAAAATTATATACCATTCCAATTTCATTCTTTATCATCTCTGTATCACAGGTGATAAATGTAAACAGTGATAACATGCAAAGGACTTTCGGCTGAGAAAATATTCTAGCTTTTAGAAAAAATAATTACAATTACATATGCGAGAGGCTTCCTTCCGAACGACCTTTTCAACTCATCAGCCTAAACAAATAGAAAAAATAATTGCATACGCGAGGGACCGTTCCCTATTTTATCAGATATATGAGTTATGCGATACATAAATTACATATATCTTACCAAAATTAATAATTTCACATGATATATGATTTTTCATATCAAATGATATATAGCAATGATACAAATGATTAATTGTGATGTGTGAAAAGTAGCAGTGACATGTGAAATGTTCCATATCAATACTGGTATTGGATATGGTCAGTAATTTATCTACGTACTATAAACTGTTTTCCATGGTATAAAGTAGCCAAGAGGTGTGTAATTCATCTAAGCGATTTTCAGTGAATATAATTGCTATAATCCGTTAGTTATAACTGACTTTAAAATATAATAGCAGTCGTGATCGAGGCTGGTAACTCATAACGATTATAGTCTCTACTTATTAATTGACAGATGCTTTAATACCAATGCATCATAAACTCTTGACTTACATACATATATATAATATGACTGTAAGTTTTACGTCTCTATATTATTCAGATTTTCGTGTAAAAGATTATTGTGACTAAGAATAAGTCATTAAAATCATTTCAATTATTTTTAGAAACGACTATCTGTGTGTCTGTTTGTTTGTGCATGCATTAATGCTAAAGTGTAATATTTATTATAAAACATAATCAAGAAAATTGTAAAACATATCCTTAAGTAATATTCAGTGTTACTTTCATTTAAATTGGTTCACTTTATCAAAAGATATTGTAATTCAAATGACGATGCAAGAGAAAAATAGGTAAGCATATGCTTTTCTGTCTCATCCAAAAACTTGGATATTTTGTAGTATATCTCATATCTTCTTCTATCTGTGTATATATAAATCAAATTATAGAGGTCGGCTGTTGTGTGCGTATCACGTAAAAACTACAGAATAGAGATCGATCAATTTTTTAAATTTATTTTAAAGATTTTTAGACACTTGGTTTTTTTCTAAAAAAAGACATCTTAATTTTTCGACGAAGTAAATAGGAAACATTGTTCGTAATGAAATGTTGTAAGCAAAATATATATATATATATATATATATATATTTATATATATATATATATATATATATATATTTGTAAAGACAATCAAAATCAAAATACTTTTTATTCAATTTAGGCCCTGAGAAGGCACTCATGACCGTCAAAACTATCACAAAACTAACAATATATCGTCAATATAATAAATAACGCAGACGAAGTCGCGGGTTTCAACTAGTTAACAACATATTTAAAGACAATTTTGTAACAGTGGTATTTTGGGTTATCACGTGGCTTTTTAAGGCCATAACCGCAATACGATATGATAGCTCAGCGAAGAGAAAACCACAAAACGACGTCCATAAACTGCTGTTCAATTGACTGTGTATATTATTGCCGAAATAAAGCTTCGTTGAGAAGTCTTGACCGTCTTACAGTTTGGTGCCAAGATAATAAGATGGACCTAAATGTAGACAAATGCTACTTTATACATTTCTCCAGAAAAAAAAGTAACCCTGATACTAATTATAAACTTCATAATAATTATCTCAAAGAAGTAACGTTCATAAGAGACTTGGGGGTTACATTAGATAACAAGTTACGACTGAATAGGCACATTGATAATGTATGTAATAAAGCCTTTAAGTGCCTGGGCTTTGTTTTGCGTATTTCAGACCTTCTTGAAAAATATATAATACTCTTTTATATTCTCTATTTTATATACTATTGTTATATTATACCCCCTTTTTCTTTTTAAAAATATAAAAAAATTTAAAAAATTCCCATTTCATTTTTCCCTTCCCCTTTCTTTTCTATATATTTCCCCCCCTCTCCTCTTCTCCTCACCCCTCCCATTTTTAATCTTTTCCCCCCCCTACCCCCACCTCCCCTCCTCCTTTTTTTTTATTAATGATTTCCTCCTCCTCCCTCCCCCCCCTCTCCCCCCCCCCCTCCTTTCCCCCCCCAACACCCCCCCTTTCTCTAAATTTTTTATATTTTTCATAAAAACACTCATAATTTTTCCCTTTTATATACACCCACCTATTAAATTATTTCCTATTTTTTTATTCTTTAAAAAAAAAAAATATATTTATTTTTTTTTCCCCAAAAATTTCCCTTTTTTAAAAAAAAATAAAAAAAAAATTTTTTTTTTTTTTTTCCCCCCCTCCCTTTTTTTTTTTTTTTTTTTTTTTTTTTTTTTTTTTTTTTTTTTTTTTTCCCTTTTTTCTTTTTTTTTTTTTCTTCTTTTTTCTATTTTTTCCCCATTTTTTTTTTTTTTTTTTTTTTTTTTTTTTTTTTTTTTTTATTTTTTTATGGGAATTATTTTTTTTATTGTATATTATTAATTAATTTTATGATTTTTTTATTTTTTTTTTTTTCCCTACCCTTTCTCATTTCAACTAAGCATGCATCTCACCTCTAATTGCGATGACACTTACCTTACAAATTGTGCGTGTCTTATTTTAATAATGATCAGTGTACATTGTGTTGGTGTTCAATAAATAAATAAATAAATAAATAAATAAAAGTCATTTCAGTGGTGAATAAGAATTATTAACCAAAATTTGAGCAATCAGTTTTATATCAAGTTACATAGAGTTTTATACTTTATCGGTGTTATAACAAAAATGTTAAATACGTATTGAATACTTGCTTTAAAAAGGTTTCGTATTACATGCACCGCGCTCGTCCGAGGCAAGTTCGCGTTATCCTTTTTCGCAAGTCTAACCTAACGTAACCAAAGCGAGACGAAAGAGCAACATGGCGAACATTCAGCGACCGCGGTGCATTTAATAAGAGTCATTTTTAAAGCAAGTATTCAATACGTGTTTAACTTTTTTGTAATAACACCGTATAGGTTTTAGCGTTTGACCACAAACAATCTCATCTGATTTTAAATGTCAATGTGGTCTAAAATGTCACGCTAAACTTAGAGGAGACTGGTTCTCAAGTGCAGCTGCCGGAACATACCAACAGGTGTTTGGTGACAAATTTTTAATATGAGAGTTGTAGGTAGCCAAGCGGGTTTACAAAAAAAACCCTACCTCTACGCTATGGTTTCGTCACAGTGTTTTCCATCATCGGAAGCTCCGACCCAGCTGCAAGGGTTCGAACCTACGTCCATCGATGCTGTGTCCGAACACGCTACTATTGGTATTTGATCGAAGAAGGCGTTACTTTGCGGAAATACATCATTAAATATTATAGTGGACGCTACTTTGCATTCGTCCGCTCGCATCTGAAGAGTCGACATCGATCTGAAGATGTTCCGTGAAGCGAGCTAAACACGTTTAGATCCGGTTTTCCCCCCCCCCCCCCTTTTTCCCCCCCTTTCTTTTTCCCCTCCTTTTTCTTCCTTTCCTCTCCCCCCCCCCCCCCCCCCCCCCCCCCCCCCCCCCCCCCCCCCCCCCCTCCCCCCCCCCCCCTCCCCCCCCCCCCACCCCCCCCCCCTCCCGCGCCTCCCCATCATCCTCCTCCCCCCCCCCCCCCCACATCTTCCCCCCCCTTCCCCAACTTCCCCTGGTAAAAACCCCCATAAACCGCGGTATCTGGACGCAATATATGTATTTTGAAGCCCCCCAGCCGACTCGCCCGTTAATCCTTCATCTGGACAGACTCTTAGACGTAGTGGTGGTCAATCAATTCCAGGCGGAAGTGCAAAGTAGCGTCTACTATAATATATACGTTACTATTGGATTATTGAGTATTTTATCAAAGAGAGTACAACTATTATATATTATTTTTCCCGCGGCTTCTCTTTCATTAATGTGGTTTTTACTAATCTCTCGGTAGCAGTACTTTTTTTCTAGATAAAAGGTACTTTATGTCCTTTTCTGTACCCTTTTTTTGACATGGGGAAATCCCTAACGGATGCACTGAGCCGGACAGCTAAGGATGGGTTATGTCCCATTCGCATGGACTAAAGCTCTATGATGCTTTCTTGTAACTTTTGGCCGGGGGAGTAGGGACTGCCTTACTAAGACTATATTTGCTCCCCCGATAGGCTTTGACTCCTCCATACCATTTTTTTACGTGGGGAGTTCCCTAACGGATGCACTGAGCCGAGCAGCTAAGGATGGGTTATGTCCGATTCGCACGGACTAAAACCCTATGGTGCCTTCTTACAACTTTTGGCCGGGGAAGTAGGGACTGCCTTACTAAGACTACAACTGCTCCCCCGATAGGTTTTGGCTCCTCCTAAGGAGCCCCGACTGCAGTCTGAGGGGTCATGATAATAGACCCCTTAAGGAGAAGTGGGTGTTAGACAACCCCTGAAGAGTTGTGATAGTCGCATCAGGACAATGAGCCTTTATTATAAGGGCCGGTGCAGTTTAAGCTGCTAGAGCGACGGACATGCTCCTGACAACGTGTATACAAAATCATGATGATTGGTTTAGTGATTAAGGGGTGAAAGCGTAACAAGCAATTTCACATTCACATTTACGATATTAGTAAGGAAACTAGTCTTAAGAATCGTGAAGTATAATGAATAGAGACTTATAAATAATGACTTCAACTCGTAGGTGGTAAAAAATACTACCTGTTTCCATTTTTTTACTTATAACAATAATATAACTTGTAAATAGCTAATAGATATGTATGAAGAAAATTGGTTAGGACACGAAGACATAAATGTACTGGAATACTTTATCTTCGCCTATTTATCTATATCAGCATTACATAGTATAAAACAAAGTCCCCTACCGCGTGTGTCTGTCTGTCTGTTCACGATAAACTCAAAAACTACTGAACGGATCTTTATGCGGTTTTCACCAATGGATAAAGTGATTCACGAGGAATGTTTTAGTATATCATTTGTCAAGAATTTTTTCATAATCAGGGCGGGACAACGTCTGCCGGGCAAGCTAGTCTAGACATATAGTAAGAACGTAAATCTAATGTCTCTATACTTTTTACTTTTTTGTGAAAAAAGTTGTTCCGGGAGTCTAGGAATTTAATAAAATACATTTCATTAATTTTTAGAAATGTCTGTTTGTTTGGACAATGGACACGTATCACTGCTAAAATACTGTGTTCACGATAAAACCTCACCAAGATAATCGTAAAGCATATCCTCCAGTAACATTTAGTCTTCGTTTCATTAAAATCGGTCCAATCTGTCAATAGTTATTGTAATTTGAATGACGGCTCGAGTTAAGTAAGAGAGAAGAGTAGGTAAGTAAATGCAATTCAATCTCTTACAAAACCAGGATATTATATAATTTACTATCGGGCCCGGCAGACGTTGTCCCGCCCTGATTATGAAACAATCCTGGACAAATTATATACCAAAACGTTCCTCGTGAATCACTTTATCCACTGGTGAAAACCGCATAAAGATCCGTTCAGTAGTTTTTGAGTTTATCGCGAACAGACAGACAAACAGACGCGGTAGGGGACTTTGTTTTATACTATGTAATAAATAATATCTAAGACACGGTAAATGAAAGACACAGCTAGTATATAATATAATCACATTAAATACACAGGTATAGAATTACGGGAAAAGATTTATCGTTAAAACACTGTTACATACGACGCCAGAAAATTTACAGCTAACATTAATTACCCTTAATGTCTAAGTAATTTATCAGGCAATGTAGCCAGTACAATATAATTTATAGTGGAATAAAAAATAATAACATAAACTCACGCTTTTGATCCATAAAATAAATCCATGTTGGTAAGAGGTTTACAAAAAAACAAACGTTCTTGTCGAAAGAGAAATTTCGCGCACCTAGATTTTATGTACAATCAAACGTCGGTCAATGCACCCGATAACGTTATATGTATACTACGATTTCAAACACAACACAGTATTAAAAGTACAAGTAATCGAGTCACGAACACACGAAAATGTTTTTTTTTTTATAATTCGTATTTCGAAACTTAACACATTCTAATAATCCGTTTCGCGTTCGAGTTTCTTTACCACTGCCACGGTCACATGCCCATGTGTTACTCCCACCAGACGACTTTTACTCGACAAGAAGTCGCCACTTTTCTGGGGGGTCAACCAAAATACGATTGACTTTCGTTGCAGCCGATAAACAAGTGGTAGTGACGGGTTTATCTTCGAGTTTGCAATGAGGAACGCTGTCGGAATTTTTCTCCTCGTTTCGTCTCTTTCTGGCGGCGTGTGCGCTGTAGCATTACTATGAGTGCGAATCTCGATTGTGATATGTTATATTCGACAAAATAAAAAAAATATCTTTTATTTTTTAGTAATAATTATAGTTTGAATTTAATTCCTGGGATTGCCATCATAACATAACTTTGTAATATACTATTCACTCTGTATATAAGATAAATTATTACTAGAACTAATTGTTTTCTGCAAGTATCTAGAATAGAATGTATTTATATAGAATTTCTTCCTGTGAGGTCTTCACGTCGGTGTGGAGTTATAATAAATAAACACGAATTATAAGCACATTCAAAAGACTGAAATAAAATGTGTATATATATATTCAATTGAACAGTTGCTGGAATTCTATGTCCTTATATATTAGTTGAATGACTAACTTTTATATTTATATCATTATTTATAAAATCATCTTGAAACAATTTCACGTGGTATTCTTGGGAATCTTAACAAAATAACTTACTAAAATCCTATGGAATATATACATGTCTAGGTTATTTTAATTAAATTTCTTATTAATATCCGAGTAGTTATGATTCTATCGAATATTTTATTAGCAATTTTTCGCTAATTCCGTTCTCGTGAAAAGGGTTTTGTAGTTTCGTGGGAAGTAAACGTCTTATCTAGATTTATTGTGTATATAATATACTGTCTGGAACTTTAAAATTGCAATTTGCAATGATATGCAGCGCTTAAAGTCTTCTATTTGTCAGTAAAAGCCTCTTCAGAATTGGTTTAGCTGTTTTGAAGACTAGTTTGGGGTAAAAAATGGACGTTTTTTTTTTTTTTTTTTTTTTTTTTTTTTTTTTTTTTTTTTTTTTATTTTTTTTTTTTTTTTTTTTTTATAGGGTTGTTTTTTTTTATTTTTTTTTTTTTTTTTTTTTTTTTCAACCCCCCCCTGCCTCCTCCAATAATTAATTATTTATTTTTTTTTTTTTTTTTTTTATTTTTTAAAATAATTTTATTTTTTAAAAAAAAAAAAATTTAATTAAAAAAAAAAGAAAAAAAAAAGAATTCTTAAAACATTTTTACTTTTTTTTTTTAAACAAACTGATATTTCTCTTTCGCTGTTTTGAAATGATTTCGTTTAGTTGAGAAAATGTCGCAAGTTTTATGGTATGAGTTATATGTCCTAATGTTTTAATTTTGTATTTTATGTAAAAGCGCTATTAGTTTGTTGTGAACGAGTTACTATCGAAAACAGATAGTAACGCTGCCTAGGTCAGTGCCAGTGGCCGCACTTGACCGATTACTTGCATCGTAAAATGATGGTTACCACCGTAACAAAATACTTACTCATTCGAGAGTTTAAGAGATAGCTTGGTGTTTTAATAATTTACACATCGGCGCAAGAAATTTCGTTTGGTTAAGTGTGAACAATTTCTTCACTTTCTATTACTTATGTAATATGAACCCACCGATATTGTTAATGAAGCTGATTTTCTATGTAATCAAAATATTCTCGACTGACGCTGAATCTATTACTGGTTTCAGCGTAAATGGGTTGGCTTGCCCGGGTACTTTTTTAGTCCGGTGAAGCTGTTAAGACCTTGCTAGGTCAATAGCGTAGTCAGTTCGAAAAAAAAAGTCCGGGTACTACCACCCGACCCATAGAAACACCGACATGAAGTAACAGTGCTTGCATTATTGCGTTTCGTTCGGGCAGCGAGAGCGCCGGAGGCCTCTCCTTCTCTTCTTCTCCCTCCCCTCAAACACAGGATGGCAACGTACTTGCGACTCCCCTGGTGTTGCAAGTGTCTATGGTGGTAATCACTTAAAATCAGGTGACCCGTCTGTTCATTACCCTCCTATGTTAAATGATTTTTGTCTTAAAATATAATTAGTTAGTGCGAATAAAATGTCTGGTACGTGTTTATTTCTATGTTTTTTGAAGTGAAAAATTCTTTAGCCCCATTGTGATTTGAAACTCGATGAAACGAAAAAGCGTCATTTAAAAATGACGAAAATATTCATTTATAGAATTTAACGTGTAAGAAAATGAGATAGAATACTAACTTATACCCGTGACTTGTCAAAGTTAAAAACAACTTCTTTGCTTGCTTGCTATGATCGATGATAACTCGGTGCCAAATCATCATCCAGACTTGGTGAGCATATAAATATAGATTACAAAAAAGTAATATTTGAGGCTGTAGACCGTTTTTAAGATGAGCAAAAATTTGGAAAAAATACTTTTTCTATGGTTTTCTGAGCATTCCTGTGAAATCGTAGATTCAATATTTTTTTTTCATTGTCGAATCCAAATACTTAAATACAGTTTGCTTTTTCTAATGTACGGTTATTTGATGTCGAATTATAAGGCTGTTAAAAAAACTCAAAAATTTGGACTTTTTATATCCCTTGTTTTTGTGACTAGCATATCAGGTGGATAATCCAATAAACTAGGCGCTTGAAAATACAGTTTGCTTTTTTTAATTTACGACTATTTTATACCGAATTACAGGCTGTTAAAACATTTAAAAAAATATTTATTTTTTACATCCCTTATTTTTGTGACTAGTGTATTATGTTGGTAAACAAAAACTAGACCCTTGAAAATACAGTTTGCTTTATTTAATGTACGGTTATTTGATGGCGAAATACTAAAAAAATTTGGACTTTTTTTATATACCTTATTTTTGTAACTAGTGTTAAGTATGTGAGTAGTTAGTAAGTAAGTAGTAGTGTTAAGCGTTAGTAAGGTCGGTAAATGCAATATCTAGAGTATCTAGTGTCATTTTCTAACACAAAAGTTAAGAAGAGGTAAGTAATTCTCACCTGGGACTTAACTGAATTACGATGTACCCAAATGTGGCTATAAAACAGCTGTATACCACGCTAATGCTATTATTAACATGTGCTCCTAAAAGCTTGTGTATCTTTAGTTACCTAATGGATTTTACTATATTTATTTACTATACTGTACTGTGCTGTAGTCAAACTGTAATATGTTTACTATATTACCCAGAGAGGATAGATAATTAAATTAAAATTATTCTTCTATGTGCCGACATGAACATCAGTTTGTAAGAGACCCACTGCAGGGTCATAGGCCTCCTTTCGACGGTAGGTATAGGCATACTCAACACGCCAGCCCACGACGTATTGTTGATTTACAAACTCTGAGAAATCCATAGTTCTATGTTTTCCCTCATACGGTGGTACTACACGATCATTTCTTAAGTTCAAGTTTTTTCATGATGTTTTCCGTCACCGTCAACTGATAATTTTATATTTTACTACAGGACCAGGTGGACATTGTCCCGTCCTGATAATAAAAAAATACCCTGACAGATTATATACCTGAACATTCCTCGTGAATCACTTTATCTACTGGTGAAGACCGCATGAAAATCCGTTCACTAGTTTTTCGAGTTTATCGCAAACAGACAGATAGACGTGGCGGAGGACTTTGGTTTGTAATTTTTAGATATGTTATTTTGAAATTATAATTAGAGTATACAAATCTAACTCATTCATGGATCGTTGTCAAAAATGTATCGTTTTTCTTTTAAAACGCTTTCAAAATAATGTTGTTTTTGAAGTTATACTTCTTTTGGCGCGTTAGGGAAAAATGATGAGAGTAAATTTTTACAATGCGCGCGTACTCTGTCACGAAAAACCGACACCCTGAAGTTAGTTATAGTCAACATTTTGTTTCTTTGTATTTGTTGTTCGTATTCCTTTGTGTTAAAACTTTCAATGTATTAAATACATTTTTTATATTGTTAGTGTCGTTTTTTCTACAAACGTAGAGTAAGGCGAAAGATAAAATTTTTGAAAAGATTTTCATCTTGTTACGCCAAAGAAGTATAACTTCTATCGCGTGTACATAAATACACACACACACTTTTTTTTTTAGAAAGTCATAACTTATGTGAAACTTGACCTTCTTATGTTGAATTTTTGCATATTCATACACGCATTTACATGGTATATTATAATATTCGCAACTATATGTATCAATAGATTTAATCTGATCTTGAATAAACCTGTCATATCGGAACTAGACCGTAACGTTACTTCGTAGACTTAAAAACAATATAAATACATTCTAACAATATTTAACAAAATGGTAAACAACGAAACCAATTTACGTGATACTTTTTTTTTTATAAAAATTAATCTCATAACTTGGTATAATTATTATATTACTAAGTATTGTTCGCGGTTATACAACAGCTTATGTAGATTCCATCTGCTCGTAACATCAGGGTATATTTTGAAGTTAAAACATATTTAAGCACGTTGACAGGTATTGTTTTTGGCAGGAGATAAATTTATGATTTCGCGTCATGACATGCTAGTAAGCGTCACCGATCGTAATGTACTTGCGTCAAACTAGTGACGCGTACTGTAACAGCATTGAGATTGTGCATCCAATCATATGTTTGATTCATTCATAAACTGTATATAATTTATTTATTTAGTCTTTAATGTACACCAATTATTTCATACTAGCGGCCAGCTCCGGCTTCGCACGGGTATAAAATATATAGCCTATGACATTCACTGAAAAAATGATTAAAATCGATCCAGTAGTTTTGATTTATTCATTACTGCCCGTGGCCCGCCTACGTTTGTTGCAATGTAAGCGGAAAAAATGTAATTATTTACAACATCACATTAGAAACCTCAAAAATAACAGTATTTCTCCACTATTTAATGGATGTTATTATAGATATAAACCTTCCTCTTCAATCACTCTATATATTTAAAAAACCGCATCAAAATCCATTGTGTAGTATTAAAGATTTAAGCATACATAGGGATATAGGGACAGAGAAAGCGACTTTGTTTTATACTATGTAGTGATATTAAAAAAACATTTCAAGATATGTTATTGGTACAAAGGGCGCCCTAATTGCTAATAGCAATCTCTTCCAGGCAACCTTTGGATGGATATATTCCTTGCAGTAGAATCGGTTTTGTTTATTTTTTTTATAATTTTTTTGTATTGTAATATATATTATATTAATTAATTATTATTTAATTTTTTTTTTTTTATTTTTTTATTATTTTTTTTTTTTTTTTTTTTTTTTTTTTTTTTCTTTTTTTTTCTTTTTCCTTTTTTTTTTTTTTTTTTTTTTATTTTTTTTTTTTTCTTCTTTTCCTTTTCTTTTTTTTTTTTTTTTTTTTTTTTTTTTTGTTGGTTGGGGAATTAAAAAAATAATTATTTTTTTTTTTATTTTTAAATTTTTTTTTTTTTAAATTTTTTTTGATTTTTTTTTTTTTTATTAAATTTTTTAGTTTTTTTTTTTTTTTCTATTCTCTCTCCCCCCCCCCAAGTGTTATAAGGTAATTTTTTTTTTTTTTCTTCCTCTCTATTTTATTCCCCCCCCCCCCCCCAGATTTTTTTTTTGTTTTCCCCTTGAAAAAAAAAAATATTTTTTTCTTTTTTTTTTTTTTTTTTTTTTTTTTTTCCCCCCGTTTTTTCCTTTATTATAATCTTTCCCCCAATTACTTCCATTAATTTTTAATTTATTCCTTTCATCAATAAAAAATAATTTATAAATCCTTCCCCTTGGATGAGTTTCCCAAAATTTTTTTTTTTTTTTTATATTATTTTTTTATTTTTTTTTTTTTTTTTTCTCTTTTTTATTTTTTTTAATTTTTTTTTTTTTTCTTCTTTTTTTTTCTTTTTAATTTTTCCTTTTTTTTTAATTTTATTAGTTTATTGGTATCCTTAAAAAATAAATATATCCCTCCACTTTGTATTTCTGTATATGGTTAAATCCAACATACATTTTTGTTATATCTCAAAGGATTAGGCAGCGTTTTCGATAAAACTCCCGGCGCTTGACTTTTTCTCCCATTTCCACTTTTATCTTTATTTACATTTTATAAAAACTTTACAACTATATACAAAACCTTCCCCATGAATCCTTTATCACTGTGAAAATAACATGAAAATCCTTTCAGTAGTTTTTAGTGTATCCGAACAGACAGAGAGACAAACGTAGCAGAGTACTTTCTTTATATTATGTAATAAATAATAATTCATATATATATAATTCATAAACTTGTGTTATTTACTCTATATTTAGTAATATTGGTGGCATTTTACATAATATATTGGTTATTGTGCACAAGTGAAGTGGATGGAAAAAAAATACCACGTAGCATGAATTCTGAGATGCCACAAAAACCCACCGGAAAGTTCTAACAAGGGGGCCACGATCTTCTTAGAACATCGAAATTATCACAATATAATTGTAATATTAATATCTACTCCACAATGGCATTAATAACTTAGAAAATTGGTTGCAAAAATAAAATAAATAAGATTTTATTTTTAATTTTCGCGTTTTGTACACATAATTTGAGTACTTGATTTTTCGACTTGAATATCTGTATATTCACGGTGGTCACGAGTTGACTGATTTATTGCATTGTCTTCGTTACCCAGATCAATATCTAGGATTTACGCTTATGTGATCATTGATACTAGGGATATTCCGACACATTCGTAGGTGGTAGAGCCACGCTGAACCTATTACTGGTGTTAGCATGAATGGTCCGGCTCGCCCCGGGGTAGTACCACCCGATCCCCGGAAACCCGATGTGAAGCAATAGTGCTTGCATTGTTGCGTTTCGTTAGGTCAGGGAGACCGCTAGAGGCCCACCTTCCCGTCCTCCCCCAAACACAGGCTGGCAACGCACTTGCGACTCCCCTGGTGTTGCAAGCGTCTATGGACGATGGTGATCACTTAACATCAGGTAACCCATATATTCCTTTGCCTCTTATTATATAAAAAAAAATTACTTTAACTGTATCAACTCGAAATGTCTGTCGTGCGAAATTAGAATATTTTGATGACTGGATTCCATGCTTACTCTGTCATCTCAATTAAAACACACACACATGCTCAAAAATCAAATATAATAGGAGCTCATGATGATTGCACCCCAAATTACATAATACAATCATTATTAATAAGTAACTCTGTTTACCAAACATTTTCATAAAATTGGTGGAGTTTGCGCGTCTATAATGCAGTCTTAACACTAGTAAAGATGTCAACGTAAGCTTCAATTGACGCCGTGGGTGAATTTTAATTTAAAAAAAATTTACCCGTCACGGGACGTCTGACAGATGTGAAACACATGTGTAATGTAGTAAACGACACTGCATACACTATAGGTATGCGATATCACTGCAGCAAGAGAGTGTGTGCACAGTCACTTGCGCATGGGATCGCGTCGCTACGGTCTCACACACACGCCACGTCTTGCATCGCCACACGCCACGGCCTGTATTGCCACGCCAACAATCAGGTTTACCCTCGCCTATAGATGTTTCACATCAAAAAACCAGTCAAAAAGAAGCACTGAAAGTAAGTGATTAACGTATTGTAGACCGGTGAAATTACATCATAATTCCTACACCTTTATCGTTTTTGATCAGTAATTTCTAACTGCAATTTTTAGTGACCTTGCATATTCACAGAAGTATCAGGTAGCACTGGAATACGTTAAAGTACTGTTGGTTGTTATCATCTAGTTGACACACAAAAAGACAACAATGGGGAGAGACATCACGAGGTCTTTCGTAATAAATTAAGCCGGAAATTCAGTCCAAAAGGTGAAGGTAGAAAAGTTGGATGAAAAGCGAGAAGTTTCTTAATGTATTTCAGATATTGTGTTTTCAATTAAATCGACGACAAAGTTCGCGAAAATGTCAATTTGCACCGGAGATTGTATTCATGATAGAATTATTCCATAAATGAAACTCTAAGTGAGTGGGGAAATTAAAGCGTTGATTGGAAGAAAAATCTGCGGTAATCATTAAAATATCTGTATATTTTGATTAATATTATAAATAGCTGTACTCGCGACTCCGTGCGCGTAGAACCTAAGGTAAAAATAAAAACTACTAATAAAATAATCTGAATATATTAAGTCCATTTACTTATCTACTTTTCTCTTATACTTAGTCGCGTCGTCATTAAAATTACAATAACTTTTGATAAACCGAACCGATTTTAATAAAACCAATATTAAATGTTACTCAAGGGTATGCTTTATGATTTTCTTGGTGAGGTTTTATCGTGAACGCATATTTTAGTGATGCAGGTTCAAACAAACAGACACAAATTTCTAAAAATGATTCATATGTATTTTATTACTTATTCCAAGACATATGAAAGAAATTTTTTCACATATATTTAAACAGTACAGACACGTTAGATTTACATTATTATTATATGTTTAGAAGATATATGTATATTCGTTTATTATACTTTTTAGTTTTAACTGCTCAATCGATCATGACGTGTGTCTACAATCTACACGTTGTTAGAGGCACAGAAAACTACGTAATATTAGTTTTCATCCAGAAAGTACAGTTCTCGAGGAAGAAATTAAATCTACCTTAACGTGAGAGAAGCCGCGCGCAAGAACTAGTATATAATATTTATTCACTCTTTGACAAAAAAAAAAAATAATGGATAAAGGTCAAATTTCGATCATCAAAGTGTACAAAAATATAATGAGATCAGTCGTGTTATATGGATCTGAGTGCTGGGCTACGAATGATACGAATGAGAAAAGGCTACATTTGGCAGAGTTGTGAGTGTTAAAATGGATATGTGATACTAGAATCAATGATATTATAACTAAAGATACGTTACCTACATGATATTTTGACAAAACAAATGGCACGATAACGCACACATACGTAAAGTAATATTGTAACGCCACACTGTCTTAGAATGTGCAAGTAAGATACCATATTCTTAATATCGGTGGTGAAAAAGAAATAGTTATATGTTGCTTAGATACCGGCGGATTGACGGGACATTCGTCGAAAATAAGCTAACTAGCCAAGATTTTACAAGGCGCTATCGAAGCGCTTATTACGTATCTACAGCGTTTTACTTATAATATCCTTAGTTAGAATAGATAATATTAAGAATGAGTTTGTCAGAGGAAGTTTGCAAATACCATCAGTGATAGAGACGTTGAGGAATAATAGATTAGCATGGTATGGAAATGTCATGTGGAGAGAAGAAAGTCATATAACTTATAGAAAAGTTTAACGAGGGGTGACGAATTAGGAGTACAGAAAGGCCGAAGAAGAATGTCAACGGATTGTATTAAGAGTGGATATCAAGGTGTGAATACTGAGATTACATCTGACAGGAGAGTGTAGAAGAGCAAACCATTTGCTGTTCCTACGTAGGTGAGACAAGAGTGGCAGACGACGATGCTTTCATTTGATAACATTCGACATTATTACATATTACCCCCTTTTTGTTTTCTCTTTCTTTTTTATTCTTATTCCCCTCTTCTCTTCTTCCCCTCTTCTTCTTCTTGTTTGATCATTTTTTTGATTTTTTCCCTCTCTTTCCCTTCCCCCCCCCTTCTTGTATATTTTTTTTTCTTTTTTTTTTTTTTTAATTCCCTTTTCATTTTTTTTTCTTTCTTTTTCCTTTTTCCGTAATCAATCCCCATTCCAAATATATATTTAATTACATCTTTCTCTTGCCTCTCCTCTCCCCTTTTTCAGACACTTTTTTATTAATTCACACAACAATCACGTACAGTTCATCCTTTATTTAAAACAAAGTCCTTTGCCACGTTTGTCCGTCTGTTTGTCTGTCTGTCTGGTCACGATAAACTCAAAAATTACTGAACAGATTTTCATGTAGATTACATCAGTAGATAAAGTGATTTATGAAAAGGGTTTAGGTATATAATTTGTCAAGGTTTTTTTATTATCGGGGCAGGACAACGTCCGCCGGGCCCGCTGGTTTTTTTTTTTGTTCTTCTTTTTTTTCCCTCCCCCTTCCTTCTTCTCCCCCCCTTTCCCTTATTTTTTTTTTTTTTTTTTTTTTTTTTTTTTTTTTTTTTTTTTTTTTTTTTTTATTTTTTTTATTCCCCCCTCCTTTTTTCTCCCCTTTTTCTCCTTCCCCCCCCTTTTTTTTTTCCCCCCCCTTCTTCTCCTTTTCTCCCCTGTCCTCTCTCCCCCCCCTCCCTTTTTTTTTTGTGTTTCCCCTCTCCCTTTCTTCCGTTCTCTTCTCGTTTCGTCGTTCTGTTTTTCTGTCTTGGTTTTTCCTTTTTTTTTTTTTCTCAAATAAATTAGAGTACAAAATAAAATTATGCAAGTTTCCGCCGTGTGTGTAACTTTCTCGATTATGAACATATTGTGGTATCGATGGGTCGGGCCGACTTTCACCAAGAAAATAAAGGTGCCACCGATATCGCCCACTTTGGTATATCATAGCTTTATAACAATTTTATTATGCGATTTTTCTTACAATGTGTTTTGGACTCACATGATCATACTAAAAAAACACAGAAGAAGAGCTTAAACGGTTGAACGCCGTACTAGCATGTTAAATGTTGAGGAAAAACAAAGAACCGCGCCAAAAGCACCAATATTGTTTTTGTATTAGTGGCATCGATATGTTTCCATTATTTAATTAAATAAATAATATAGATTAATATTTTATTAATTCACGACACAATACACGAATTGTGGTTGATAACGCAGCCCGAGGCTAGACTATACGGCGCCGTATAATAGTAAAATGTTACCGAGGTAAATAATATTTAATACAAAATTCAAAACAGTGAACAATAAAGTCATCTGAATATATCAAGTCCATTTACTTATCTACTTTTCTCCCGTACTTAAACCACGTCTTATTAGAATTACAATAACTTTTGATAGAGTGAACCGATAATGAAACCAAGACTAAATGTTACTCAGGATATGCTTTAAGATTTTATCGTAAATACCAGTACTTTAGCAGTGATGCGTGTTCAAACAAACAGACAGACAAACATTTCTAAAAATGATTGAAATGTATTTTATTACTTATTCCTAGACATCTACAACATTTTTTTTTCAAAAACATCTAATAAGTACAGACACGTTAGATTTACATTCTTATTATATGTATAGAAGATATTCACTCTGTAAATGAAAGTAACGTTAAACTCTCCTATTAAAGTATATCATAGATATAGTTTATATTACTTTTACAACTAATTCTGTTTAATATTACGTCCAGTCGTGATATGAATAATGGTAGTATTATACAGAGACTACGGGTAGTCATCCCCGTCGTTTAGGAACGAGGTATCCCGGGGATTACACCTGAGGAATGACATTGTAACTAGCAGCGTTTAATATTATTTATGATCAGACAGTTTTATCCACTCTATTTAATAACATTTCCTTTGAGGATTTCTTTCATAAATGTCGGAGAAAATCACCAGCGGAATATCGATTTATGAGTTTAAATTTGTAACACTATCGGTTGGCGGTGTGGCAAAATATCATGGGTAAATCTGAATATAAAAAGTGTTCTTCGAGGGTCGAAATGTCAATACGTCGTGAGTTGACGTGGGCGTTGTCATACCTCAGGAAGAGGTTCTTGACCAAACAGTGGAACCCTTACAGGCTGGGATTGTTATCGCTATTTGTTATATCGCTTTCCTGTTTTAGTTATGTAACGGCCTGAACTACTTCAAATTCGATATATTAATAAAAATAAGTATATATGAAAAAACATATTTTCCTAATAATGTATAACGTGTTTTTGATCTTTTTCTTCTGTTTTTTTTTTTCATATTGAAATTCAATTTTAGGCTGTATTCAGAATTTTAAATCATTAGGAAATTTGTTAAAATTTACTAATAAAATTCCACACTAAGAATACAATAATATAACTTGTTAAAATAGGTAATCCGCTTATTCGTCTAAAATCATAAAAGTTGTAATGTCTTTAATTTTAAAACAGATTGCCTTCATTCTCCTTCTATGCGTAGATTTTAAATTCAAGTTTTTTTTTCGAACTGACTACAGTATTGGCCTAGAAAGACCATAACGGCTTCAACGGACTACTGTTTTAATTCAAGAGTGACTGATTATCCTTTCGTATAGTAAATAAAATAAAACCACTAATATATTTTAACTACAGTTTAGTACTTAAATTCCAATAGCTAAGCAATAGTTTTTAAAATCTTTCTCACAATACAAAATCCTATTGTAACTGAAAAACCTATTTGACACTGGTTGCCAAGGTCTCAATATGTCTTATTTTAAAACAAATAGCGAATGCTCATTTATTGTCCATTGCATCGACGCGACTCGGCTCGTTCGTTTATTTGGAAAGGGACATTATTCGTGTTCTGTACGTAGAGTTACGAATGTGAAGTAAGCGTTATGTTATGAATGAATTAAAACATTTTCACAGTTTACATTTAAGATTTAATTATTTTGCTTATTTTGTGATAAACATGATAATGAGATCAAATTCAAAATCAGAATACATAATTAATTCAATTTACTAGCTGAAATGTCATTACTGAATGTCAATAGCATATTCATATAATATGTTCATAAGAAAATACGTGTGATATTTCCTCACAATATTTTTGAACTATCTGCCCACTCCTTTGCACGAGTGTGCTAACTAAAAATAGACCAAATCTTCCCTTTACAACACGATCAAATAAGGAAATAAAATTGCAATTTATCAAGCGAACGTCAATTCTGTCAATAACTTTGAAGAACCTTGAACCAAATTTTTTGCTTTTCCGTACGGCTTAAACATTTTGAACTCTTATACTAACCTTGTCCTAATGATTACAATCACAATGAATAAAGAATTAAGTAAATAGTTGGCTCCATTCTTATGTAATACATTTATATAGCAATTGATTTTTATTTATGTAGATTTCATTTTGAATAGATTATTTTCAACAAAATAATAAACCCCATTAAAAATTACCGAACTCTAAAGTCTTGTACACCATTACTATTGTCCATGTAGATTTGGAAAGTCCTTTAAGTATCTGTCAGTGTTCAAAGTATCCTGTCAACAAAAAGAGCTTGTAAGAAACTCGACCGAGATTATTAACGTTGATAGTAACTTTTCTCGTCAAATAAAGATATTAGACAGTAAATAAGAATAAAGGCTACATTGGTATACTTATTTTGTTGGAAACAATAAATCGTGGTTGCAAGTTTTGACTGTAGAAGCTACATCACCACGTTTATTTATACAATAAACCAGCAGTGCAAAGGCGAGGGTACGCAAGCCGTTCCAATCTTTCCTAATCTGCCAGTTTGGTTGCTCGTTTAATATTTAAAATTCGTTGCACCGTATACATGTTAATTACTTTATGTCATAAAAAGGAGGGAAAAAGGAGTTAGTGTAGTGTTTTATTTATTTATCAGAATATAACCGACAACAGGAAAATAATTTATTAGCTATAACGTACACACAAATTGTAAAAAATAATTATGCCACTAATTACAGTCGAATACAGCATTTGGCATACAATACAGATTCACTATACAATACAGAAGATAATAATAATGCAGAAGATATAATTAAGAGAGATAAAAGGAAACAAGAAAAAAAAAGGAGAAGTAATATAATGTTATTTAATGACTCAATAAATAACACTGGTAAATACTGTTTTTGTCACACGAACTTTGTTATGATTTTTGTTTATGTTGGTGTACCCTCATTAAAAATACATAACAGTTTTGTTTCTATCACATCCAGTTTTTTTGTGACAGCTACATATTCATTTCTATCCTCATATACATTTCTTTGTTTAAATAACTGCATTTATTTGACTGTAACCAATGTGTTTACTAAATTCACATTTTATTTACGTTAGTTAGATCATAAATATACCACAAGAGTGTTTGAACAACCCGAACAGGTTCTGTTATGATGTGGAGAATTAACTTTTATGTCTCAGCGTCGAAATTTCACATCACTAATTGAACAGTGCTAATTAGACTATTTTGTTTTTCCTGTGAGGAATCAAGACAAACCCTGGGTTCCACATAAATGTTGTGTAACATGTGTGAGGCTCCTCCTTTTTTTTTTTTTAAAAATTTTTTTTTTAATTAAAATTTAATTCCGCCAGACTAACTCTCCCCGTACATAATAATCAATTCCACAAAATACATAATTATTCCTACACTCCTATTAGGTTGGGCGAAACAAGAACCTAGACATTTGTCATTTGCTATACCAATGATTTGGATGGAACGAAAGGATCATGTAAGTGATTGCTATTTTTGTTTGACTCAAACAAAAGACATTACTACCAAATCCAAGACCACTATTCAGTATCCAAACTTGTCTTCGGATAAGTGACCCATCCTACATAGTGCCGAACTGCCTGTGCCGATGCCTCCAAATCGATCAAAGAGTGAGCATTCTAGTCCGGAATTAGTTTTATATTTATATCATACTAGCTGTACCCGCAGCTCCGCACGCGTTTTTTTAAATCGTATTAAAGAATTATAGAATTGTGAGACTATGTACAATTACAGAAACGCTCTTTAAAGACAATTGTAAGTACGACGCGCACGCCACTAAAAGTAACACGTATTGTGTACATTAAATATATAAATACAAAGAGCCTGCCAAATGAGGTTAGTCATCAGCAACACATTTGGAACCGTAACCAACCATATAACTACCTAAGTGCTCACTTACACTGTATAAGGAACTATTGAAACAATAACTTAAAATATTATTATAAAGATTTACATTTACATTACATTTAATATACATTGCCATTATTATAATTAAGATTTTGTGACTATACAAAAAATAAACGCTTGTCTGTTCCGCAAGAAATTGTATTATGGAACTCTTTGCGTAATACGTTTATAATCTAAGATCTTATTAGGAAGACCACTATATCATTAATGTTATTAATAATTATATTGTCGAATTGTAAACAATAAGCTGATAATTATTTCTCTTACTAAAAATAAAGAATGAGTTGAAATCTTGCTAAAGTTCATGTAGACAAAGTCGCGGGTAATAGCTAGTCTAAAATACGATAACCACAATTACTTTTTATTAGGTTCGCTACTTTTTGTAAAATCAGCTATCTGCCAGTGAAAGTCTCGTGAAAACTGGTCTAACTGTTTTGGAGATAGCATTGTGGGCGAAACCACGGTTAACAGCTAGTATAAACTAAAATTACTCGAATTACTTTTTATAAGATCAGCTATCTGCCAGTGAAAGTTATGTGAAGATCGATCGAATCGTTTTGAAGATAGCACTGCGGGCGAAGCCACGGTTAACAGCTAGTATAAACTAAAATTGCTTAAATTACTTTTTATAAGATCAGCTGTCTGTCAATGAAAGTTATGTGAAGATCGATCGAACCATTTTGGAGATAGCACTGCGGGCGAAGCCACGGTTAACAGGTAGTATAAACTAAAATTGCTCAAATTACTTTTTATAAGATCAGCTATCTGCCAGTGAAAGTTATGTGAAGATCGATCGAATCGTTTTGAAGATAGCACTGCGGGCGAAGTCACGGTTAACAGCTAGTATAAACTAAAATTGCTTCAACTAAAATTGCTTCAATTACTTTTTATAATGTCCGCTATCTGTCAGTGAAAGTCCCATGGAAATCGGTCCAACTGTTTTGAAGATAGCATGGCAGACGAAGACGCGGTTAACAGATAGTCTAATTTAAAGTAGCCTAAGAAACGCGCTGTAATTTTTTCTATCTGACAGTGAAATTCCCGTCAAAATCGGTCCAGCCGTTTAGAAGATTACCCGGAACAAACAGACAGACAGACCGACAAAAATTTTAAAAATTGCATTTTTGTTATCAGTAGCGTTTATACTTTCACACCCAATCAGTAAAAAAGTGTTATTTTGATATTACATACAGACACTTCATTTTTATTATATGTATAGATATAAATATAAAACTAATCTTTATTTTTTTTTTTTTCTCTTTTTTTTTTTTTTTTTTTTTTCTTTTTTTTTTTTTTTTTTTTTTTTTTTTTTTTTTTCTTTTTTTTTTTTTTTCTTTTTTTTTTTTTTTTCATCATATAAAGCTATAGGGTGTAGTATTATGTCCTTTAAAATACATATGCTGGACTCTCATCTGGATTCCTTCCCGGCGGCATATTTGGGTGCTGTGAGTGACGAACAAGGTGAGAGGTTCCATCAGGACATTTCAGTAATGGAGAAGCGCTATCAAGGGAAATAGAGTCGAGAAATGCTGGCAGACTATTGTTGGAGACTTAAAAGGGATCTACCAAAAGCCAAATATTCAAGAAAATCATAAGTATTTATTAGATATTAGGAAATAATTCTGTAAGTGTGGCTGATTTTTGTACTTTTTACGAAAATATATGTTTTTATGTCACAACAGAACCTGATGTGTTCATTTTTTTTCATTGATATATTATTGTTTGGTGGCCCTAGTATATTCAAAATTTGATATAAGTTTTCATGTGACAAAAAAAAAATCACAAATTTGTTGACCAGCGTAACGAAAAAAAAAATCATGAAGCTATTAATTTCCTAATTTTCGGTTTGTAATGCGAAAGTAAGTTGCCAAAACAACCATGCATTCTTATAAAGTTTCTAGTTTATTAATCTAGTAAGATGATACAGACAAATATTATATGATAGCAATAGTAATTTAGTAGTGGAAAAAATCAATTGTAGTAAATATAAGGTTTTTGAAGCGAAAACTTCTTTAGGCGCAGGAGATAAATTTATAATTTCGCGTATGACGTGCTAATAAGCGTGACTGATCGCGTTGCGTTTGCGCGGCTTGCGTCAGACTAGCGACGCGTAGTATAGGTGCCTGTGTACCTCTACTATTGATATTTTGCATTGAGATTGTGGAGCTATCATATGTGTGATTAATTAATAAACTATATAAAAATATATATGTCAGAGTAGTAGTAGTAGAAAGGTAGAGCCTAGGGAGAGCAGAGAGCACACGGACGGCATTGTCCTCCATTTGTATGTATTTTGACAACACGACTGACACTATCAAATGAAACGACGACTTCTTCGATTCTTGTTCTTTTTTAATAATGGTTTTATAATAATCTCAGAGATAACGCTCTCGGAGACGATAATTATCACTTAGCGACAATAGCAATATATCTCACGATCTGAGAAACAATAATGAAGTCACGATTTCAAAAACAATAAAGAATAATAATAATGGAATTTGAATAATTCATACTATAATTAATTTAAAAATTCAAAAGCGAACACAGTTATTCCATTGTTTTGCATTTTCACTTGTCAGCAGTCCTTATGACTGCCTCATCTTTTTTTAATTTATTCAATGAATATTTGTAGCTCTATGGTAAACGTTGAGATATAGTTTCGATACACCGAGCCAATTTGTCGTGGTTCCCTGCGGGGTTAGTCCAACTCTACTTTTATTTAACGGCGAAGCCTTTTTAAATTCTTTATAAATGTCACAGCTTAGGTGAGATCTATGGGCGGTTTAGTGTTTTACCGTATCGGTTTGAAAATCGACCTAACATACGAATAAAGTTTCATCTGTAGATATAAATAAAATTGGAGTGTCTGTTTGTTATATTATCTGTATTAAAATAAGTCGAATGTGCTGCCTTCTATGGGTAGTATTAAATGATGCAGGTGTGAAAAGTCTAATAAACGCTCTCTTGTGGTCGTTATCTGCAATACGTTGTTTCATTTTAGTTTGTAATGGTAAAATAATTACTAAATCGATATGAAAGTATATACGGTACTTATAAAAAAAAACAATGTTTTTGTAGCTGATAAAGCCACGGTGAAGCTATTATTGGTTTCAGCATGAATGGCTCGCCCGAGGTAGTACCACCCTCTCACAGAAAACCGACGTGAAGTAACATTTTTTTTTTTTTTTTTTTTCGAACTGACTACGCTATTGACCAAGCAAGGTCTTAACAGCTTCACCGGACTACTAAGGCGAGCGCTTAAGGCACTCAGCCGATTTTATTTTGACAACTAGCTCAAGGATGCGCGGCACACCTCGGCTTTGGCTGTTGCCTGATACATGCAATTCGCGACCTATCTGAGCTAACCTAAGCTAAGCTAACTATTCATACGTGAAGTAACAGTGCTTGCACTGTTGCGTTACGTTCGGTCAGTGAGAGCACCGGGTACCCGTCTTCCCGCCCCCTCGCCCCACCACCCAGGCCGGCAACGCACTTGCGTCTCCCATGGTGTTGCTAGTGTCTATGGATGGCGGTGATCACTTACCATCAGGTGACCCGCCTGTCCGTTTGCCCCGTATAATATTTAAAAAAAAGTTCAAAATTTTTATATGTTCGTCAGTTTGTTCCGAAAAATTTTTGAAACAATGGGACTTTTATGGTCGGTTGGATTTTAGAAAAAACACTTACCACGCAAATACGATAAACCGGATAGTAGTATCTAGAACCGCGCACGCGTAGTCGGTGAAGCTGTTAAGACCTTGCTTGGTCAATAGCGTAATCAGTTGGAAAAAAAAAAGCTCACGCCCCAAGCACACTTTTATATTGAACAAGATTATTTTTGTTCGAAGTCGACGGCAACAGCTAGCTTATTTATAATTATATTAGAGTTATTTTGAACAGTGATTTCTCTTCAACTATTAATAAAAGTCTTTTCTAGTTTTCTTCGGAATTATTGCGTTATTCATACCATCAGTATATTTTATAATTTTAAACTTACAATTCTTGTGTATATTTTGATAAAAATATCCATTATGTATCATAGAAATGGTTCTAACGATCTGGATCAAATTTTGTTACATTAAATTTTACTTTATATGTTTATTTACATACGCGTATTATCAAAAAAACATGGGTGTATCAGTGTGTACACGCCAAGGAAGTGAAATTTCTTTGGCTTATATGTATTAAATTATATAAATGCTCATAAATAAAAAAAAAAAATTCGAGATCCCGTAGTACAAATACTCAACTATACATTTACTCATTTATGTATACTACTAGACCCGGACATACACTTATCATTACATAGTATAAAACAAAGTCCCCTACCGCGTCTGTCTGTCTGTTCGCGATAAACTCAAAAACTACTGAACGGATCTTTATGCGGTTTTCACCAGTGGATAAAGTGATTCACGAGGAATATTTTGGTATATAATTTGTTCAGGATTTTTTTTATAATCAGGGCGGGACAACGTCTGCCGGGCCTGCTAGTACATACATATTCCACGCTTAAAGCGTAACGCGTAACGAACGTTTCCCCCAATCGGACAATAATAAGTTTAACTTCAAATAGTAATTGTTCACAGAAAAATCTTTTATTTTAATACTAGCCATTGAATGTCATATAGTGCGTGTTAATTTTTGTGGTACTTGTATTGTTGTTAATGGATGTTAAACTGGACTGGTACCTCAAAACTTTGTGAGATGGCGCTGTATGACATTATCCGAATACATTACACCATAGTAATGTGGTTATTGTGTTAACGAACCGGGCGAAACTCGGTTACCCAGTTAGTAATCAATAAATGCTATCAATTCTTTATTTCGAATCTGTCTGCATGTTCAATTAAGTCTTCTAAAAAATACAGTGGGTTTTATTACGATTTAAAAACAAATGTTTCGCCAAATTCAGATACTGAATAATGCAGACGTTACTAATTATCTTACTCTTATCCCACCTAAGTAGGGTCAGCACAACATGTTTTCCTTTTCCACTCTCCCTTGTCAGATGTCATCGTAGTATTCACACCTTTATACACATAATTTTTCACCTAATCTATCCATACCTTTTTCGGTCTTCCTCTACTCCTATATTCGTCCACTTTCATACTTAAAACTTTTCTAGTTACATAGCTTTCATCTCTCCTGTGGTGCTAAATGCAAAAGCAATACTAAATAACCCAGATCATACTCTGAAAAGTTAACTTTCTATCAGTAAGTTTTGTAAAAATCAGTCCAAACGCTTTGAATATTATTAGCATGGATATTAACGCATTAATATAAACAATTTTTTGAGCTACATAATATTAGTCAGATAATTACGGTAGGGCAAACATGTTAACCGCAAATGCGGTTAAATGAAAATTTAAAATAATGTTTTCCGGAACCGTCTATGTCTTACGATAAAGGTTTTCCTAATTCACGCATTGTACATTTTGGTGGCCAGTTCACCGGACCGTGTAATGGGATTCCAAGCCGCGTGTTTCTCACCAAGGCCCATAGAAGTCAACCGTGACGACTGTAATATACTCGAGTGAAGGAAAATTGGCAATGCGTCTAGTAGTTGGGATTTGTTTGTATTTTTTTTCTACTTCATATGTTATGCTACAACCCTGGAAGTCACATGATTATCTTAAAAAATAATTAATTATTATTGTATAATGATTCATCAAAAGAAAGAAAAGAAAAAAATTCTTTTAATATAGTTTTATATTGCAACGTTTTATTTCTCTCTTATTACTTTGTTTTTGTTTGGGTCTCTTCATTATTTATATGTATAGCTATAGGTATTTTAAGTTTTTCTTATGTTTATGACTTGGGCGTGAAATAAGTGACACACATTTGTATTTTAGCCCAGAAATTTGAGGCCTGGCTGAAAACCAGGCGGCAGTACATGGACGTCAGGTCTCATTTTCATAATTTTACTTCCTATGTTTAAGAGTTTTTTTTAACACTTGTATTACTATGTTAATAAATATCTTTCTTTCTTTTTTTCATTCAAAAATGCGACTATTTTGTAATATTAAGGACCACAGAAGGAAAATATTGGCAATCTAGTTTTGTTCAAGCCATTATCATTTTCGAGTGTAGGGTTGACCTTTTTCATTTCATTCGTTTCTTGTTCTAGTGAAAATATTCTCCAGAACCATAAATCATTTAAAACAAAAAACTATGGTGACAAAATTTTCAGAAATTATGGGATAACATAACATGGGAGATATGTATATCTAGATATATATATATATATATATATATATATATATATATATATATATCATGGGAGAGACTATAAAAGATGACAGAAAGAGGGATACTTCCAAGATTTTCATAAAATATGTCATACTCAAAATGTTGATATACGGGAATTCCTCAAAACGGCGTATAAAAGACTGCATAGCCATCACAGAGAATTTGAAGTCTTTTCATCGCAGCCCCAAAATTATTTCAGTCCTGAGGGCAGTTATTACACCTGCCGACTGGCTTGAATAGCCTCGGGTGTCGGTGCTAATAAATAGTTTTCAAACTTGTACGACCACTAACTAACTAACTAACACGAACACTACTGAATTGCGATTGAAATATGTCCAGTCTAAGCTTATATAGGCTCTAATATTTTTAATATCACAATGGTTTTAAGCATAAAAAAGGGCTCATTCATATCATACATAGCATTTTTCAAACTTTCCTACATTTACGCCACTAATTCCTACTGTGTGTCCAACTTATCTAGTTCTTTCTGATAAAAATTGCGAAATCTTCAAAAGAAGAGTGATAGAACCCATGTAAGATTCAGATTTCAGTTGAGAGAGTACTACCACAATACTACTTTTACTTCTGTCAAAAAGCAGCAGTACTGGAGTATTCCGGTTCAAAGCATGTAATTGACAACAGCCATTCGTACACGAGGTGTATCAACCCCATCATTAGGAGCAGCAACATATTAATACTGGCCTCAGAATTCTGGTCTTTTGAAGTCGTATGTACTCAGTCATAGGCTGCAGTGACTACTTGACATCAAGTGAACGCATGCCTATTTAGTACTTGACATAATATGAAAACAAGTATGTCGTCTAGTTCTTTGTACTTATCACCGGCCCTCTTTAGTTTTATAGATGGAGCTTAGGGTTCAAAAACATCTGTCGGAGTACATTGACAGACGACTTGAATATCTCTCAGTCAGCATAAATAGTTGCCCAAATAAGCTAACACTGAGTCCACTTACTCAAATAGAATAAATAAAGAACATTACTAAAAATAACAATATATGGATGTTAAAATTTACAACAAATTATAGACCAACAAATTCATGCGCGACCGTCCTATGGGATGCCAGACGTTAGCGGGGACGAGGTACTGTAGATGTTAACGAGGGCGGGTGATGTAGCGGGGAAGGTAAATGACGTGCTACCTCACCTCGGTTACGTTTGTCGCAACCAAGGACGGTCAGGCACGAAATTGTTTACCGGTAGTAATACTATTCTTTCTTTGAAAAATCTAATAAGAATTTCATAAATACTTTTTGTATACTTATTAAACTAAATTAACTGGGAAAACCTCCGAATCAATGTCGATGGAGCCTCCCTAACACACTTGAGGTTTGCAGACGATATAGTGTTATTTATTGAATCACCGGAAAACATATGACAAATGATACATGAACTAGCATATGAAAGCGAGAAGATGGGTTTAAAGTTGAACCCAGAGAAAACAAAAGTAATGATAAACGGGAAGAAAACCATCATACATCTAGAAAATAACCAAATCGATTACACGGACGAATACATCTATCTGGGACAGCTAATAATACAAGAGGATCCTATATGCAAAGAAGATGAGAGAAGAATAACAAATAGCTGGAAGAGATACTGGAGTCTGAAAGAGGCCATGAAAGACAAAAGTCTACACATCAAAGTAAAGAAAAAACTTTTCAACTCCTGTGTACTACCTGTTTTAATGTATGGCAGCCGTTTGGCTTTAACAAAATATACGACTAGAAAACTGGAAACCTGTCAACATGCAATGGAAAGAAGTATGCTAAATCTGAAAAGGTCGGACCGAATAAAAAACCATGTCATCAGGAAAAAGACGATGGTCATAGACATAACATCCAAAATCTGAAGACTGAAATGGCAATGGGCGGGGCACTTGATAAGAGGCTAAGAGAAATGGAGCAAAATTGTGAGACGATGGTACCCTAGAGAAGGGAAAAGGAAAAGGGGCAGACCACAGAAAAGGTTGACATGTGACATTAGGCAAGTTGCAGGGGTAACGTGGAATAGAGTATGGAAAAGGTTGGAGGAGGCCTTTGCCGATTGGCAAACAGACCTACAAAAAATTGCTAAATATTAGAATAGATTAAGATACATTTAACTTACTCATAGTTTTTAGTTTTAATACTTAATACTTTGTTAATAGTTACTAAGTTGGTCTGAATAAAGGGCTTTATTATTATTGATTATATTAAACTAAATACTTCTTCATGCTGTTGTGTAGGAAATGCATATTATCGACCAGTTGTTAGTCGGTGAGCATAGCTGGTTTAAGACGGTAATAAATATGGCGGTGAAGCTTCCTTAGTCTAACCTTGGACATTCTCTTCCACTGTCATAATATTCTAATATAGATATGTATTGTAAAATTATTAGTGGTCGCAACTTCGTTCTAATAAAGATGGATTTGTTGTTTGAAGGAACGTAATTTTCTTGTCCGGATTAAGTTCCGTTTCGTTTATGGTCTTCTATTTTTATAATTATTAAGTTCCTACTTAACTCCTACAACAATTTTACCGATTTTACCTTGCCTGTCTTAAATTTTAGCATTATTATTTAGCTGTTATAGAAAAGTATAATAATTTAGCCTAAATATAGCCGTTTGTATGGTTAACCTGGTTAAATAACTGTCTCCTAAACATATAAATTAACTTTTGTTTTTTAAATCTTCTCCAAGTGGTGAGTGATTATGAAAAAGAATTACCTAGTGCAACATAACTCTTAAAAAAATATATATATATATATATATAATTCCATTATTTAAGTTTTAATTTTTTTAAGAGTTTTGTTGCACTAGGGAATATATATATATATATATTATAGGGTGCAAACGAGCAGGCGGCTCACCTGTGGTAAGTGATCACCGCCATCCATAGACACTAGCAACACCAGGGGACTCGCAAGTGCGTTGCCGGCCTGTGTTTGGCAGGAGAGACCGAACTAAACGCAACAATGCAAGCACTGTTACTTCACGTCGGTTTTCTTTCAGAGGGTGGTACTACCCCGAGCGAGCTGACCCATTTATGCTGTAACCAGTGATGGCTTCAGCGTAGCTCTACCACCTATAAGACCTTTGTTTTGTTATTGTCAAATTTAGGCTACAACTGACTACAACTATAACATAATTATAAGTAAACTATAAATTAGGAAAGAAGAAGATTTTTTGTGATGTATTTTTATTGTAAGAACTGAAAATTAAAGTAAAATCCAAAGAAAATTATTCTGGTGTTTCTGTGTTTAAAATCGGATAATAGTTGTAAAGACATCCCACGTAATACATAATATTATAAAGCTGAAGAGTTTGTTTTCTTGAACGCGCTAATCTGAGGAACTACTGGTCCAACATGAACAAATCTTTGATAGATAGTTCATTTATCGAGGAAGGCTATAGGCGATTATCACGATAAAACCAATATGATTGGAGCACCAATGAAGAATGTTTCAAAATCGGAATTAACGTACGTATTATATAAAAATATTTTCACCTTCTACGTAAACGAAGTCGCGAGTTAAAGTTAGCGTTAACTCAAAGTGACTATTCCACGTGGACGAAGTCGCGGGCAGAAGATAGTTAAATGTAAAATGGAATACACATGTTATAATCATATCAAAACAGAATTTACGTCAACAAATAACATGAAATTTAACAATTCTGTGTATAAAATTCGAGGAACAAATAAATCAATTGAAAGAGTGAAAACATTTAATCTACTGGAATAACGTTCAACGGCTGATGAGGGATGATTTTATTGGAACAACATTTCATTTTAATATTTTAAATCTGTAATAATATTATTGAGAGCTTGAGAGATTGTTTTTTTTTTTATTTGAACGCTGTAGCCTCTGAAGTTATTAGTCACATTTAAAAAATCTTTTTGCATTCTATAATCTGTTTATTTAGGAAAGTTATAGAATGTCTAACGTTACGCTATTACCCCTAGGACTAAAGTATTGCCCATATAAAGTGTACTCTAGAAAGTACGCTAAGCGAGAAAATAGTAATAGTGCGGGTTAGGAGGGTTGTGTCAAACAGCGTGGAGTATCGGGGCTCGAGGGCGGATTGTCCTAACTGCGAATTTTTTGCAAGCTTCTATGACACACGGTTCTGTACGATTTGAACTTCTCCGACTCTTCAAACAGAGGGTGCTTGTTCTCACGCCCGCCAACCCACTGATCATACCGCCGTAATCGGGTGGCTAACTTCGTTCCCGCTCACCCGTTACGTCCCTTATCGATAGTGTATCAAGTATAGATTCGATCCCCTCGAGTGAAGCTCTCGAGCACGCTACTAGCGCGATGCAGGGACTCTCCACACATACACATGGTAGAATTTATCGGTTCTGTAAGGGACCTTTTTTCTTCTTTGGTTCGTTAGCATCATCTTACACGTTGATTCAGCACATATGAAGGTACACATGTGTAAAGTATACATGTATGGTCAGCTTAGCTCGAATAGTTAGTTTAGTTCGAGTCGCGTTGTGTCCAAAGCGACAGCCTAAACCGAGGTTTGGGTACTTTGCCCCCATTGATCTGCGGAAACAGCTGATATGTTGTAAACAAAGATGTACTATACAATTTATCTCTTTATTAGTAATTTAGATAGGTATTAACAGAAATCCAATATGACGAGCTCGCAGTGTAGTTCCAGTACAGTTTCAGTAATTAATCTAGGAGCGTTATTGCGTTATACACGCCGGTAACTAGGAAATATATTCTATATTACATGTATTGTGTATTCTAATTTACTGTTCTCGTTATTGGATATTAACGTATTGTCAGATGCACGCCCGCTTACGTAATCACTGTTAGTTCGTAATACACTTAGTTACTAGGATGTAAATAACAATTACTGGGGAAATTACTATTTTAGCAACCCGTGTTACCGTTCGTAATGTTACGTAACGTTTAAATAAATATTCATAGTTCTATAAGAAAATAATAGCGAGGTAAATTTTAAATTATATTACAAACATGGTTTTCTTGAAATTTATCTATATTTCTATACTATCATTACATAGTATAAAACAAAGTCCCCCAACGCGTCAATCTGTCTGTTCGCGATAGACTCAAAAACAGCTGAAGTGATTTTCATGCGGTTTTTACTAGTGAATACAGTGATTCATGAGGAAGGTTTTAGTATATAATTTGTCAAGCTTTTTTTTATAGTCAGGGTGGGACAGCGTCTGCCGAGCCCGCTAGTTACTAATATTATAAAGAGGTAAAGTTTGTGAATTTCGGATATTGTGGTGGTAATCTCAGGTACTACTAAACTGATTTTGAAATTTATTTTACCAATATGAAGCCACGTTATTTGTGAGTGTCCATAGGCTATATATTAACGCAAAAATGAAAAGATTTTTTTGTGGTAGTCGGATTGCAAAGTAACGAAAGTAACGAAAACGTTTCTTACGAACGCTGCCTTAACGATGAGAGATATATGATTGAGTTCTATAGAAAAGTTGTAGAGCTTGATAATGCCTACAAAAAAATCAACGACATCATATGTCTAAGTTTTATATTTAAGTCACAAAAAGTAGTTTTTTGTAAATGTTTACCGCCCAATGAAGTCGGCACGGGTTAGCTAGTTTATAATATTTTCCTTCATCGTTAGCTATTCGGTTAATCTGTCTTCCATTTGATTAAGAACATTTCAGTTTAACAACAGTACAGTTCTGGTTGATGCTACTCGCGTCCCCGAGAAGTGTAACTCTCATTCCCTGCACGTGCTCCCCGAGTGGTGCTAAAGAGTAACAAATGTTTGACCGCTACACTGTTCCACATAAATTGAGCCTCTCAGCAACAAATAGAGTAATCAATCAATCGACTATGATAAAAGATGGATACTCTATTTAGCCATACGATTAAATAAAAAATTATAAAATTTACACAAATAATCTGAAACAGCCAGTAACGCATATTCTATACAACCTGCGAAACATTACTGTTTGAAAGTTTATAAAAGTAAACAAAAACTTGGTGACTTAGTTTTTTTTAAACATTAAGCCAAAAAGATTTATAAACAAGGTTGAGGAAAATAAATAATAACTCACTGTGACTCACCAAAAAAAAACAACTATGCGGCAGGTATTCACTCACTTCACAAACAAAATAACTTATTTCATAAATTCGTTATAAAAAAATACTGCAATCATTTTCGTTCGACGCGAAACTGCGTCAACGATATGAAATATCTAAAAATAATGATGTCTCGATATGGTCCGTAGGACTTACTATGAAAATTGCGGTACTGTCTTTGTAACTATTAGTTATGGCGTATAATAGTGATGGGATTTGTGATATAACTATCGGTATCGACATAATAAAAAAATGCCCGACGAGAGACGTATGTAGAAACGAAAGAACTGTATCAATTATACGACACTAGCTGGTATTTACCACTTGAAAGTGAAAGTTTATATTTCCTAAAATTGTGGACTATATTTTTGGAGTGAAAATTACTTTAGCCGCGTTGAGAGATTTTTGGTAAGGGAAAAATTTATGCGTTCGCATCACCGATGACCACCATATGCTCGTAACGTATTGCGCTTGCGCCAGGCTAGCGACGCACTGTGGGCCAATTGTGAATTTAGGTGGCCAAAATTAGATTTTTCATTGTTTTTTTTACATTGAAGTGAATTCTTAATAAAATAAAACTGTTTGGAGTATGAAAATATTTTTTAAAGATAAAATAAGTCAGTACCAAAAAAAAAAATTACTAAATAATTTTTAATCATTTTTAGCTAAAATATTTGTGGGTTCAGGTTCCTCAATTTCTTCAGTTAATTCCATAGAATCCACACCTGCAATATTAAGATCTGAGGGCACTAGTAATTGCAGTGTTTTGGGTATAAAAGGCGTCGCGACGCGTATTATAGCGGTCTGTGTACATGTAATATTTATCATCATCATATATATTAACTAGCAGCCTGGCAGACGTTGTCCCGCCCTGATTATAAAAAAAATCCTGGACAAATTATATACCAAAACGTTCCTCGTGAATCACTTTATCCATTGGTGAAAACCGCATAAAGATCCGTTCAGTAGTTTTTGAGTTTATCGCGAACAGACAGACAGACAGACGCGGTAGGGGACTTTGTTTTATACTATGTAATGATACGTGAAGCCAAATCTTTGTACCCCTTTTTAAGTGAATTGCGTGAACGTATGAACGTGAAATTTGGCATTTTTAAAGTTTATATGGAGGAGAAGTGCAGAAAGATATTTATTTTATATAAAAAGCATTAGAAGTACATTAAATTAATTAAAATATGCATTACTCACACTACTGCTTTAATTTTACACAACATATACACACATGTAAATAAAAAGACATTTTGACATCCGTCAATAACGGACTTCAAAAAAGGTTGCGAAGGAGGTTGCTATGCTTGACTGTATGTATTTTCTTACTCTTACGTTCCAATTACTCTTTTTCATTCTACATTCAATAATGATATTATAACATATCTTATATATTAATACGTGAAGCCAAAACTTTGTACCCCTTTTTAAGCGAATTGCGCGAACGGATGAACTTGAAATTTAGCATAGTTAAAGTTTATATGGCTGAGAGGGTTTTTATTATTTAAATTTATTATAAGAATTTTATTTTAATAAATTGTATATTTCTCACCTACTTCTTGAATTTTACCAACATATACACAGATGTAAATGAAAAAGACGTTTCGAACATCCCTCCTCGTTCTTATTTTCCAATTACCTTTTAAATATTTTTTTTATGATTTGCGTTGCATGCCTTACAATATGCCCTTTAAATAAAATAAATTGTAGGTTAATTTTAGAATAATATAATATGTAAATTCATAATATACATTAATATTAATTGATAAATAATTTATCTTTAGTAAATTTATGGAACTACTGAAATAATTATTATTCTCTTTGGTTTTATTGAATATTGAATGTCAAAATTTTTAGGTGACAGGACTGCTTTCACTTCATGTCACTTTGCTTCATGTTGCCATAAGAGTAAAGCAATATTTCCAAAGCCAATGTCAATATTTTAATGTTTAGTATTTCTTTATGGTGTACTCACTTCAAATGATGATTCAATAAAAAATGAACGAAAAAATACTTTGTAAAATCAAAATAAGAAAATTTGTTTGGTCATGAAAGTAATCCATGACTTACATCTCCGCGGTTACAATGATGCAGTTCAACTTGATGTAGCAATTATATTTAGTACAGTTGATGATGAATTACGAACAAAAATGAATTCATTTTCAAAAGTTAATGGTAATATAATAAACGTCTTTGTTTTGGATTCATCATTTGATTCTATTGTGTATCCATTACTTTTCCAAACGATGATACTGGGCACATCACTATTCCTCATAACGTACAGACTATATTTAATTCAATATCACCCAGAAATACCATGCACCTATGGTGTCGTGTAAAATTAATTGAAAATTGTGTCATGAGTTGCGTTAAATTTCTTTATTTTCGTAAAGTTATGTTTACTTAGTATTTGAGAGCCTTACCACCTTATGTAACCGCCTGTTTTTTGTTTCAAATTTATAATTAATTTCAATTTTCATTTAGACATCGATTTTTTTTAATGTTTATATAATTAAAAAAAAGTGGCAAATAACTGAGCAGGCATGATGAAAGCCTTTGATTATAGAGGTTATAATACTCTTTGTTAAAAGAACCCTAATAAAGTTCAAACTTTAAAAATGCAATGAACTATGGTCGAATGTCGACCACTGGGCGCCCACTAGTAATTATAATTTTGATTGAGCTTGTGCAGCCCATCGTATGTTTGATTAATTTATAAACTGTCTCGCAGTGCCAATAGATGTGAAAACTAGACAAATGTTAATAATTTAAATTAACAAATTACGAAATTAAAATAATTCAGACTGTAGTTGATTTTAAAAAAATTAAAAAAAACACAGTTATTCCATTGTTTTCATTTTTCCCTTCTGTTGGCAGTCTTTGCGACTGCTTCGGCTTTTTTTCTGAGTAACGAGAGGGAAGCCTAATTGTATATTGTAGTCTAGATTCTTTATGGTGTTCAGTCTTGGAAGTTACTAGAAAACACTGAAATTTATATGAAATACAGTATAGTATAGAAATAATATATAGTATAGTATAGTATATAGTAGTATAGGAGTAGAGTATATAGTATAGTATAGTAATTCATTGAAACGAATGGCGCAGCATCTTTTTGTATAATTCAAATAAATCAGATCAATGCATCGTGGTGGTGTTTCCTTCGATCGAAAATCACCGGTGATGCGAATCGAATGCGATATCAGCGAGAAGTAGTAGCAAATGTTGTGATCACTCACCGGCTGTTGCGAGGTTCGATGCCGGTGGTCGGCGCCGACGAATTGCGATGATGCAATTAGGTTATGGTGATACGAGGAGCGTGATACGAGCGCGCGCGTCCTTCGCCTACGATGTGTGCGAACGAACTGACACTATTTTTCCTAATTGACTATTTACGCGGCCGCAACACATAGAATACGAATATTAATTCACACATTGTCAACCCCTGGTGTTGTTGTTGTGCATAGGTGATGGTAACCATTTACCAGCAGACATTCTGTATATCTGGCGACTGCCGATTAGTTAAAATAAAATTAAAAAAAAAACATAAAATTAAATAAAGAATCACCTACTCGTATTATCAACCACTCCGTCGACAAACAACTCTGTCAGCATCATCATATAGACACCATCTAGACACATTTTAAGACCATTTTATTTATTTTATACGCAAATCGATGTCCTCTACTATACTTAAAAAAGAATGAACAGTATCTAAAAACGAAGTACTTTATTAGCTCATTTAAAATATTGCTTCCCATTGTAAGGCTTCGTTCAACATAATGAAATAACGAGTATTCTTGAAAAGATAAATTAAATTTATAACAGTAGACGGTAAGGTACTCCATAGCACTTAACATTTTAATCTCTAAAGCGGGACTGTTAGAAGAGATTTCATCTATTTAAATTTATATACTGTAGAAAATAATCTGTTATACTTTATACTAAAGTATGAAGTTACTGTACTAAGGTTTTTAATATTTAAATTTGCATCTAATTTCTAGGAAGGTTTTTTAGGTATTGTAACGTAGCGTACTTTTTCTAGTCTTTATTTTTTCTAGTAACTTTAATATGGATAAAGCGTAACGTAATCTAAGATATCGTTTGCATTATGACAGTTTTAGAGTTAAGCTACTTACTATTATGAAGTTTTCTTTAAACTTCATCGGTGTTATTACAGAAAAGTTAAATACTTGGTTTAAAAAGGTTTCGATGTAAATGCACCGCGCTCGCCCGAGGCAAGTTCGCGTTATCCTTTTTCGCAAGTCTAACTTAACGTAACCAAAGCGAGACAAAAGAGCAAGATGGCGAACATTCAGCGATCGCGGTGCATTTAATTCGAAACCTTTTTAAAGAAAGTATTCAATACGTATTTAACTTTTCTGTAAAAACACCGCATAGGTTTTAGCGTTTGACCATAAACAATCTCATCTGATGTGAAATGACGATATAGTCTAAGATACACGCTAAATTTAACGGGGGCTGGGTCTCAATTGCAGCTGCTGGAACACACCAACAGGTGATTGGTGATAGATTTTCAACTTGGTAGCTAGCTAGGCACATTTAGAAAAAGGCCATGCCATGGTTTCATTACGAAGTTTTCCTTCACCGAAAGCTTCAATTGAAAGGATTCAAACGTACTGTTATAATGAGAAAAACACTGATCTTTTTAAAAAAGGATTTTTAATACACACTGAAAATAATTGTAAAATAGAGATTAAGCAAGTGTTTACGACTTCGCGGTCCGGCCCGAACTAACTATGAAACTCTTTAAGTTAAACACGTAAGATCGGTTTAGATCTAAAAGTGCTGACCAGGCACCTAATCATCAATAGCTTATACAGTCAGGGGATATAACAACCCCCTCGACAAGATGAAACTTACACATTTTTTGTAAGTTTCAGGTAATTATTCTGAGTCTTGGAATAGCTATTTCATCTAATTCTTGGCTAGGCTCGACTGAGGTATCGTGATCTGTAGTATTTGTTTTAGGTATAGAGTTTAAACAATTGCTGAATCTCTTACATAGTTTATAACATACAAAAATTAAAATTAAGATAATTATACAATAAGTGAGTATAGGGTAATGTGAGTCATATTTTACAAGAGGATTAGGCTCATTTATTATCTTATCGATATCTGTCAATAACTGGTCATTACCGACATTTGTAAGTTTTTCTAAATTAAGGTCCAATAAATGTACTGGTTTCAATGTTGGTTTAAGTAAATTAAATTTAATTTCGTTACAGCAAGGATCACTGATTAAATTAAAATCTGAGGTTATACGTTTTACTGTTATATTAAAATTACTTTTTGTTGAGAAATCTTTGTTTCCACTAGAGGCTTTACAATTTGGCGGTAGATTTAATATACCGGTACCCAATAGTTTAAAATCTGTTGTTTGAGTTTGACACTCAACAGTGAGCATAACAGGTTCGGTTTCAACAAATAACCATTTATTACCCGTTAGCTCTTGCCAGATATTGATTGTTCCGTGAATTAATTTAGTTTTGCATTGTTGCGGTAGTTTATTTAACACTTTACTTAAAATTTCCGTTTCACAAGTTGGAACATTTTGAACGGAGAGTATTTCCAGTTTATTACATACATAAATTTGGTTAATGCTTTTAATACAATTTACAAAATCGTTAAGGTGTATATATGTTGTCTTATCTCTATTTAATGCTACATAATTATAATTAGGGATTATCATAGCATAGGAGTTAGGATGATGTTTATTGTGAGGAATTAATATAGGTATAGTTTTGTACAGGTTATATTCTATTCTAGTTACTAAAGGTATTTTAATTACAAAAACAATCTTATTATCTATATAATAACAGGATAATTGTGCTAAGTCAATTAGCGAATGTATGTTATTTAAACTTAGACTTAAAGGTAATTCGGAAAGCTTAGGTAAGTTTCTGACATTATATAACAACTCTTCGTAGAGCTGTTTGGGCGTAATGACATAAGGATGTATTGAGTGACTCTTTGTAAACATAATAGAGTTGACAATATTTTCAACTCTAAAGGATAATGCGAATAAACTGGACGACAATTCGTTATAAATTTCGTTGATTTTAGATTTCATATACAAAATTGATGACGTGTTTGATAGATCGTTTACTCTGAAGTTTAAAGATGCAACAACACTATTCAGTCAGACTTCATTGACACTGATTATACGTAAAGTCTCGTTATAATTGTTTATTGCTGTATTGGTCATCATGATGTTATCTTTAACAAGGGTAGCTAGTTTTTTATTATTATTGTGTAATGACTGAATAGCATTATTATATCTAATTGCGTCATTTTCGTCCATTGTACCTATAATCTGTTTGAATGCAGACCCAATTCCGGCAAACCACGCGGATCTCTTGTCTCTATCGGAAATTAAATGTGATATTGCACTATAGTCTCTAAGAACACTATCAATGCGCGGCGTTAGAGGTTGAAGATAATTATGACAATTACATTTGTCATCGTTTTGTTGGCAAAATAGGTTAGCAGTACCCAAAATGGATTTAATGTTTTCAATATGGGGCTTTATGTACCCAATGTCAACAGGAATTAATATATGCAGATAATCATTGATTGCTTTAACATAACCCGCTGGATCGAAATAAATACCGGGACTTTCGTTTATACGTTCAATAATGTTTGCTGCGAATATGAAGGTACTCGCCGTGGCAATTCTGAAATATGATAGATTCTGATTATACTAAAGTTAAACTAACATAGGTTTATTATATTATAAGATTATTTAGTCACTATTAGTGTCGGTTAACTTAACTTCGTCGTAGTGGTATTTCAGATGTCGACGGTTTACTAACAATGTAAGCGTGTTGTTCCGTTTATTCGGACAACTTTAAACACCTTTCCAAATTGGTCCCTTTTTTTTCGATTTTTTTCTCTTAATCGTATTTTTAAGACACGTACATAGTTGTTATATGTGGATTCTAATGAGGTGTCATAGATGGAAGATGGGATGAATGGTTTATGACCGAATACGAGTTCATAAGGTGTGAAATTTGTAGTTGAATGAATTGTGGTATTATATGTAAGCATTGCAGTGAAGACAAACCTAGGCCAATTATTTTGGTTTTCGTCTACGAAAGACTTAAGATACTCCTTTAGAGTAGAGTGACTCCTTTCAAGAGCCCCTTGTGTTTGCGGATGATATGGAGTGGACCAAAGTTGCTTGATCTTTAAAAAGGTGCATGTTTGTTTGAATAGTTCTGCTGTGAAATTTGTCCCTTGGTCGGTTAATATGGATTTAGGTATGCCAAATTGGCATATAAAATGTATAAGGCATTCGGAAGATTCTTCAGCTGTGGCGTTTGGTATAGGATAGGCTGCTGAGAACTTCGTGAGGTCATCTTGTAGCGTTAAGATGAATTTATGTTTGGCTGGGCCAGCTTCAGGAAGAGGACCGACGAGATCTAGTGCAACGCGCTCAAATGGCTGTGTCGATGTACTTGTTATTTGCATGGGAGCGCGGTTAATTTTGCGCAGTGCTTTATTAGTTTGACATAACTCACATTTACGGACATAAGTTTCTATGTCACTGCGCATGTTTCGCCAGTAATACTTTTCTTGAATCCTACTAAGCATTCTATTAGAGCCTAGGTGACCTGAGATAGGAATGTCATGATTTTCTTTTAAGATTTTATTTATTTCAGTCATTGCAGGATATATGATTGAGTTTTTATAAATATGGACAGTTATATTTGTGTCGTGGAATAAGTACATGATTATGTTGTATATTTTTGTGAACGTGTGTATGTCGAAAGGGTTGCGGAAATCAGTTATACTAAATTCAGCAACGTTGTTTGTGGTTAATTCCGTTTTTATGTTATTCAAACCTTTAAATATATCCTCGTAAGTATTCTTTTCGTAATGGTATACTTTAACAAATAATAAGTAGTAATTTGTGTCATCTTTTTGGAATGTTATAAATGAGTGTAAAGATCTTTCCTTAGAGAGAAAATCTGAGGATTCCGATAAATTTCCTATAACTTCTGTAACGTGATGATTTGATTCGTCGAGGTCAATAGAGGTAGGTATGACCACGTGTTTGATTTTTGTTTTTAATAAGTTTTCATTATGTTCCTCAATCTTGGTATTAAATATTATTATTTTACTATTTAGTGTTTTCAGACACTTAGAGTACGTGTCGTCGTTGTTGACGCTATCAACGGATTGTGGAGTGGGAATATTGAAATCCTCGGGTAGGTCTAAATCTTCAGGAAGTACAAAGTCGTCGGGTAACTCTAATATTTCAGGTAAATTGGGAATTTCGGGTAAGTTTTCGAGTCTATTAGGGTCTGACATGGACGAAGGATCGGCTATAATGATTTCATCGTTAAGGTTCTGATCGGAGTTAATAGGATTTTGTTTTTGTACAGGGTTTACAGGATATCGTGATAGAGCATCGGCGTTTGAATTCAATTTGCCCTTTTTGTATTGAATTTCGTAGTCGTATTCCTCCAGTTTTAAACGCCAACGGATCAGTCTTGATCCGGGGTCTTTACAATTAAAAAACCAGTTCAGAGGTTTATGATCAGTAATTATTTTAAATTGACGGCCAAAAAGGTAAGGGCGGAAGGTTTTTGTTCCGTAGACGATTGCTAAACATTCTTTTTCAGTAACACTGTAATTGCATTCTGCTTTATTTAGTGTTCGGGAAGCGTATGCGATTGGTCTATCTTTACCTACATCGCCTTGTGATAAAATTGCTGATATTGCGTAATTAGATGCGTCACATGTTAAGATAAAAGGTTTTGTAAAATCTGGATAAATTAGGACTGGAGCTGTTACTAATTTATCTTTAAGTTGTTCAAAAGCTAATTGTTGACTATTAGTCCAGTTAAACGGAACATCCTTTTTTTAAGAGACTTGTTAGCGATTTGGCATATTTTGAGAATTCAGGAATAAAACGACGATAATAAGATGCTAAACCGAGAAAGGATTTGATATCTTTTGGAGTTTTAGGAACAGGGAATTGCATAACGGATTTTATTTTCTCTGGATTTGGTTTGACGCCTTCGTCACTAATTATATGACCTAAGTATGCGACTTCTTTACGGAGAAACTCGCATTTTTCTGGTTGCAGTTTTAAGTTAAAGTTTCTTAGTCTGTCAAATACTAGATGTAGTTTCTCGATATGCGAAGATAAATCGTGAGAATAGATTACGATGTCATCTAAATACACAAAACAATGTATTCCTTGTAAACCGGACAAAACAGTATTCATGGTTCTTTGAAATGTAGCGGGAGCATTTTTGAGACCAAAAGGCATCCTATTGAACTCGAAATGACCCTGTGGTACACTAAAAGCTGTTTTAGGTGCATCCGCGAGGCTCATATTTATTTGATGGAACCCGGATGCTAAATCTAGAGTTGAAAAGTATTTACTTTGCCCTAATTGGTCTAGTATTTCACTAATTTGAGGAATTGGATAACTTTCTCCAATAGTTATATCATTAAGCTTTCTGTAATCAATTACGATTCTCCATTTTCGTTTCCCGGATGAATCTAATTTCTTTGGTACAATCCAGATGGGCGACGACCATGGAGATTTGGACGGTTGAATAATGTTTTGGTTTAACATTTTTGTTATCTGGGATTTCACTTCTTCTTTGTGGATCTCTGGGAATCTATAAGATTTAACACTAATGGGTTGTGAAGTGGTTGTTTGAATTTCATGTTGAGTAACATCTGTAGAAGTTAGTTCATCATCTGGTAAGTGAAATATGTCGGCATATTGATCACACATTTCTCGTAAATTTTCTATTTCTTCGGAATTTAAATGTGATGTTTGTATGAGTTGGAATAGTTGCAAGCTTCTTTCAATACTGTTATATTTTGTTTGATTTTGTTTCCTATTTAATTCAGTATAGTCGATTGGTATTAAGGTTAATAATAGGTTAGCTTTTATATGTATGGGCTCATCTGATACGTTAAGTACTGTTAAATTTACTCTGTTATTATTTTTTACTTTTACTATGCAATTGGATACGAGAATTGAGTCAGAAATGTGTTGATCGAATATTATGCCTTCCTTTATTTGAGGATTTTTGATAGAGCATTCGATGACTGTTTCTGTCCGAGGCATGATAGTGTAAGAGGGTTCATCGAAGGATAATTTAATATTATTATTTTCTATTTCTAGGGAATCTGAATTATAATTAATACGACAGCCATGTTGTATAAAAAGGTCGTTTCCTATTATACCGTCGTAAGGTAAGTTAATGTTCTCGAAAACATGGAATGGATGAGACAATTCTAAATCTTGAGTGAACTTTAAACGTAGATTGAAGGAACCTAAACTTTTTATTGAATTATCGTCTTTTGAATCGATGCCTTTTACTTTGATTTCGGAATCAATTAGTTGTGTAGGATTAGTTATTGAGGTTTTTTTTAGAACGCAAAGAGATGCTCCGGAATCTATAAGAAAAGTAAGTGGATTATTATTTACAGGCGTTTGGAGCGTGACGTAAGGTAAATATCTTTTTTGAACATTGATTTCATAAACTTGTTCTGTTCTAGGATTTATTTTAGGAATAAGACCGTGAGTTTGGGGCTGGCTACCCTGTCCATTGGTCCCTTTATAGGAATGACCGTGAGTTCGGGGCTGGCTACCCTGTCCATTGGTCGTTTGATGAGGATGACCGTGTGTTTGGGGCTGGTTACCCTGTCCATTGGTCGGTTGATGAGGATGACCGTGTGTTTGGGGCTGGTTACCCTGTCCGTTGGTCTTTTTAGAATGACCGTGTGTTTAGGGCTGGTTACCCTGTCCGTTGGTCTTTTTAGAACGACCGTGTGTTTGGGGCTGGTTACCCTGTTCATTGGTCGGTTGATGAGGATGACCGTGTGTTTGGGGCTGATTACCCTGTCCGTTGGTCTTTTTAGAACGACCGTGTGTTTGGGGCTGGTTACCCTGTCCATTGGTCGGTTGATGAGGATGACCGTGTGTTTGGGGCTGGTTACCCTGTCCGTTGGTCTTTTTAGAACGACCGTGTGTTTGGGGCTGGTTACCCTGTCCGTTGGTCGGTTGATGAGGATGACCGTGTGTTTGGGGCTGGTTACCCTGTCCGTTGGTCTTGGATTTAGGATAAGTATCGACTTTGATGGAAGAATTCTGACCCGTGCGATACCTATACGGGGCAGCAACTAGTTTAAACGTTCTGTAGTGTTATCTACTTCATCTTCACCTACAGCTTCGTCATTTTCCGTATAATTTACGCGAGGACCTGGTTTGTGATAATTCGGTCTGGAAGTTGGCTGATATGGAGTAAACGGTTGCGGACCGTTTTGATATTTTTTATTGTTATAATCGCGAAGGCGACAGTTTTCTAAAACATGTCCAACTCTCTTACAATATCTACAATATGGTTGGTCTTTTGACGAGGATGAGACATGTTGGTTGTTATTGTAATAATTTGGTTTTGATTGCGATTTAACATAAAAGTCATTTTTCTTGGGAATTGGTTCAGTAGGTTTTTGTTTAAAATTGTTACGATATGAGAATTGTTGAATTTTCTCTTCGGATATAGCGCTATTAATAGCGTCATTAAGGTTCTTTGGACTCTTACACCTTACAAGGTTAGCTATTCTGGGGTGCAACCCCAGTGTGAATGTATGGAGAGCAAGCTCTTCCATGGCTGCTAGCCTACCTGCTAACTCTGATTTCTTAGTGTTGGAGACCGTGACTTCGGTTAGTAATTTCTGCAAGCAAGTTTCGACTCTAAGGGAGAATTGACTCACGGTCTCCTGGTTTCCTTGTTTGCAATCTTGTAACTCTGTGAGAAGGTGGGCGTAATGTTTGCGCTCACCGAATTGGGTTTTGAGAAAATCTTTTAAACACGCCCAATTTTCAAAATCTTTTATAGAGCAAGCTGACTCAGCTTTGCCCTCTAATTGACTGAGAATGTATTTTAAAATTAGTGCCCGTTGTGACTGGGTTGCTAATGAAATTGCGCTATCGCAATTTCTTAAAAAGGCGGTGAGTTTATCTCGGTCGCCACTAAAGGGTTTTATAAATTTTAATATTATATTTAACGATGTTTCCTCCTCTAATTTTACTTCATCTTTGGATACAGCTGGTGCTGTGACTAATTTAATTTCCTCCTTGGATACAGCAGGTTTCGTCATTTTAAAAGTTAATTGGTTATATTGTGAATTATTATGTAAATAAAATATGCGTTATTAAATTTACGCAAAATAAAATATAAAATAGACAAAACCTAATGAAACGAGTAGTATAGTGTTCTAAGATACCATAAGCAAAATTGACACTGAGACGTTGCGGATGCGATACTAAGAAACGCGTGGGCGCACTGGCCGTAGGGACAATGTTTATACTAACTATATGCGATAAGAATGACTTGATTACAATTAAGTATTATAAATTATAGAATAGATAGATTTACTTTTAAAATATTAAATATTAATTATGTATATGGATATTAACTATTAAACACAATGAATTAATTAAGATACATTTAAAATTACACCTATACAGGTAAAAGTTTTTCACGAATAAATTGTTCACGATAAATTCAGGATAAAAGTAGTAGGTATAGCTCGACTCACAGGAATAATACGCCACACTTCATACTTGGTTTTACTGGAACCTGGATACGGCGCCTGGAACTTGGCGTCGGGATGTCGTCAGGATGGCGTCACCGATGTGTCGGTGCTGGATACAAGGCTGCGTCAGGGTGTCGTTACCCTAACAGCTGGATACCGCTTACTGCACAGTGGACTCCTCGGCGACTCAGGATGTTCAGGATACCAGGACACTTCTGGCTTGGAATGGTCAAATTCGATGACCTCGAGTTGAGTTCGGACATGGAACTTCTGGACCTTTGTTAGACACTCACTAACACTTTTACACTTATTGTAGATTAGGACCCTGAATTATTAGGCACACTGGAATTTTCAGGATCCCACCGCTGCCACCAAATGTTATAATGAGAAAAACACTGATCTTTTTAAAAAAGGATTTTTAATACACACTGAAAATAATTGTAAAATAGAGATTAAGCAAGTGTTTACGACTTCGCGGTCCGGCCCGAACTAACTATGAAACTCTTTAAGTTAAACACGTAAGATCGGTTTAGATCTAAAAGTGCTGACCAGGCACCTAATCATCAATAGCTTATACAGTCAGGGGA
>AP028449.1:10658378-10787830 GCA_036509395.1 Antheraea yamamai | reverse complement strand
TCATACTCTTAAGTCTGGTTACAGAATACAGTTATGGATAAATGAAAGAATCATGCAAGTCCATTTAGTCGTTCTCCAGTTTATATAGTACTAACAAACACAAAAAATGACGTTAACTATCATAAAATTTAGGAATAATAAAAAAAAAAATTAATGAAAGAAAGCACTTTCTAATACTTAAAAAAATAATATCCTCCACTGCGTCTGTCTGTTCGCGATAAAGTCAAAAACTACCGAGTAGTTTTTCATGAGGGTTCACAACGCAGATATAGGTATATAAATTGTTAAGATTTTTAAATGGGTTGACATAATATAACGATAAATGTTTCAAAGTATAAGACGTCTGGGAAATTTCGTGGAAAACGCTGCCTAATCCCTTTGAGATGAAACAAAACAATTGAGATACACAGACGGAGTAGCGGGAATGAGCTAGTCTATACATATAATAGGAATGTATATCTAACGTGTCTGTACTTTTTAGATTTTTGTAAAAAAAATGTTGCAGGTGTCTAGGAATAAGTAAGAAAATACATTTAAATCGATTTTTGAAATGTCTGTCTGTTTGTATGAATACGCATCACTGCTAAAATACTGTGTTCATGATAAAACGTCTTCAAGAAAATCATAAAGTACATCTTCGAGTAACATTTCTTTTTTCTTTCATTAAAATCCTTTTGATCTATCAAGAATTATTGTACTTCTAATGACGGCGCGACTTAAGTACGAGATAATAGTAGACAAATAAATGAACTTAATAGAATCACATTTTCGTAAGTGGTAGAGCCACGCTGAAGCTATCACTGGTTTCAGCATGAATGGGTTGGCCCGCCCGGGGTAGTACCACCCTCACACAGAAAACCGACGTGAAGTAACAGTGCTTGCATTGTTGCGTTTCGTTCTGTCAGTGCGAACCCCGGATACCCATCTTCCCTCCCCTCCTCTCTTCCCCACTCCCCCTTCTCCCAAACACAGGCTGACGACGCACTTGCGACTCCACTGGTGTTGCAAGTGTCTATGGACGGTGGTGATCACTTAACATCAGGTGACCCACCTATTTGTTTGCCTCCTATGATATAAAAAAAACGATGACTTTATTAACCGCTATTTTTTTACATACAGTTTCGCGCAGATGAAGTCGCAGGCACAACTAGTGTTAAATAAAGTTTTATTAAACAAAACATAAATTCAAAATTACATTTTCATTATACGTCGACGGTTTTAATTAAAAAGTATTGCTTTGTACTTAGTTATTTCGTTTTCATCCTAAATTTGATCAATTCGGGGGAATTAATTACTCTTTTATGCGTGTTCGGTAACAAATTACGTTAATGAGATATTTGTTTAGCGACGCCGGATCTGATATCGCACGACCTGGATTTCATTAGCATACGAAACTAATTACAGAGATTTCAACAAATACTGTTAAGGGAATTAATTGGAATTTTAATATTTAATTTTACTTCGTTTTTCCTGCTTGGAATAGATTGACTTCGCCACATCTACCTGCAAAAAATGTTTCGATTTAATATCTATATACATATAATAAGAAAGTAAATCTAACGTGTCTGTATTTTTTACATTTTTGTAAACAAAACTGTTCAGGTGACTTGGAATAAGTAATAGAATACATTTCAATCATTTTTAGAAATGGCTGTCTGTCTGTTTGTTTGAGCACGCATCACCTCTAACGTACTACATTCACTATAAAATTTCACCAAGAAAAATAAAGCATATCCTGAGTAACATTTAGTCTTGGTTCCATTAAAAGAGATCAACTCTAGCAAAAGTTATTGTAATTTTAATGACGACGCGACTTAAGTACGAGAGAAAAGTAGATACGTAAATGGATGTAATTTACTCAAATGATTTTATTACACTGTTTTTTTTACATTAGTTTCCACGCGGACGGAGTCGCGAGCACAGCTAGTTTCAACATGAGCCAGAAAATAAAATTATAGAATCAAAACTGTTTAACCCGTTTACTGTTCATTTAATTCAATCAAATGTTAATACAACATTTGATATGACTCTACCATTTCTGTCAGTAATTGATCGGCTGCTGTCGCGTCTACCTGTAAAAAATCTTTTGATTTTATTACATACTAGCTGTGCCCGCGACTTCATCCGCGTGGAACTAGACGTATAAAACAGTTATTAATAAAGTCATCTGAATGTATTAAGTCCATTCACCTACTTTTCTCTCGTACTTACGCCACGTCGTCATTGATATTAAAATAACTTTTGATAGAGTGGTCCGATTTTAATGAAACAAAGACTAAGTTACTCCTGAGGATATGTTTTATGATTTTCTTTGTAAAGTTTTATTGTGTACCCAGTATTTTAGCAGTGATGCGTGTTCATACAAACAGACAGACAGATAGACAGACAGACATACAGACATTTCTAAAAATGATTGATATGTATTATATTACTTATTCCTAGACACCTGCAACCATTTTTTTACGAAAATCGTATAAGTGCAGACACGTTGGATTTACATTCTTATTATATGTGTTAATAGAAGACATTTCATATGAGCCATAAAAAATAAATAGAAACGCAACTGTTGGACCCGTAGTTTCTATATTTATAAATAATAAATCTTGGAATAAATTTATTTGATGGAACAGTTAACATCGATTTGGGTATGGAGAGGCAAAACACTTCTACTCGATTGTAGTATTTTCACATCTCAACTAGAATATATTTTAATATTTATTTTCTCCAGTTACATAACAACAGTGTCTACGGATTCAACCATATTTTTTCTATCCTAGCTCTATGTTTACAAAATCGGTAATTTCGTCATATAAAAATGAAAACGAATCAATGTCAGTTTGAACTTCTGATCATTTATATGAAACACGTTTAAGGTTATCTAGCGTCATTATTACATTTGGCATCAAATTTATTGTTTTATTTAATTCGTGTGGTCATTATATATTTATATACTAGCTGTACCCGCAGTCCCGCACGCGATTTTTTTTTTAATTATTAAAGAACTATAAAATTGTGAGACCATGTACAATTATAGAAATGCTCTTTAAAAACAATTGTAAGTACGAACACACACACCACTTACAGTAACATGTAACGTATACATTAGATATATAAATACTAACAGTATGTCAAATGAGGTTTGTCATCAGCAACATATTTGGAACCTTAACCCACCATATAACTACCTCAGTGCTCACTTATATTGTATAAGGAACTAATGAAAAAATGACTTAAAGATAGATAATGATCTTATATGCCCATATTGTCAATAAGTAATACGTTTATGGTCTAATATCTTATTAGGAAGACTCCTTCTATTTTCAAAATTACTATTAATAATTATAATGTTGTATTATAAACAATGAATGAACTGACGTCCTGAAATCTTGCATAGATTAAAATAAATCAAGATATAAAACTATATCTGTCTATGCAGTTTTTAATATTTGACAATTTAAATAGTGCTCATTAAACTCAATACAATATTTTTATATGTTACTGTGGTTACCGAGTTATGTAAACGAAAGCGCGATAAATAAAACAAAATGGTCGCCAAAATGATCAAAAAGACAATATAATTCAGAATACATACATAGATATACATATATGAATTTCAATTATATTTATTCCTGGAGTCCAGTACAACGCACGACTTACGCACATGTTTACAGCGAACAACATATTTTTGCTAAATTTCATGCGGACGAAGTTGCAGGTAACAGCTACTCTAAAATAGAATAACTTAAATTACTTTTTATAGGGTCAACTATCTGCCAGTGACAGTCTTCTGAAAATCGGTCGGACCGTTTTGGAGATAGCACTGCGGGCGAAGAAACGGTTAACAGCTAGTCTAAATTAAAATATACTAAATTACTTTTTATAATGTTCGCTATCTGCTGGTTAAAGTCCGGTAATAATCGGTCGAACCGTTTTGGAGATAGCACTGCAAGCGAAGCCATAGTTAACAGCTAGTATAAATTAAAATTACCTAAATTACTTTTTATAAGGTCAGCTATATGCCAGTGAAAGTTTTGTGAAGATCGGTGAAACCGTATTGGAGATAGCATTGCGGGTAATGCTATGGTTAACAGCTAGTATAAACTAAAATTGCTTGAATTACTTTTTATAAGATCAGGTATCCGCCAGTGAAAGTCCCGTGGACATCGGTTCAACCGTTTTGGAGATAGCATTATAGACGAAGCCGCGGTTAACAGCTAGTCTAAATTAGAGTAGCCTAAGTAACCCGCTATAATTTTAGCTGCATCCCAGTGAAATTCCCATTAAAATCGGTCCAGCCGTTTCGGAGATTAGGCGGAACAAACAGACAGACAGACCGACTAAAATTTTAAAAATTACATTTTTGTTATTAGAAGAGTGTATACTGTGATTTTTTTTTATATATCATTGGAGGCAAACGAACAGGTGGGTCACCTGATGTTAAGTGATCACCACCGTCCATAGACACTTGCAACACCAAGGGAGTCGCAAGTGCGTTGCCAGCCTGTTTGGGGAAGGGGGAGTGGGGTATGGGGAGGGGATGGAGAGAGGGGAGGAGTGACAGTAGGTGGGTAACCGGCGCTCTCACTGACCGAACGAAACGCAACAATGCAAACACTGTTAACTTCTTTTCGGTTTTCTGTGAGAGGGTGGTACTACCCCGGGCGAGCCGACCCATTCATGTTGAAACCAATAATAGCTTCAGCGTGGCTCTACCTCCTACATATATACCCAATGAGATATACAATCAGTAAAAAAATATTATTTTGATATTACATGTAAACACTTCATTTCTATTATTTGTATAGATAACGCATTTATGTTAGAACTTACCTTTACGGGAGTCACACTCAAACGTTTTAAAGCGATAATAGCTTATTTGATAGCGTGTTCGGACATCGCGTCGAAGGACGTAAGTTCGAATCCTAACAGTTAGAGCTTCCGGTAAAAGAAAACATCATAATGCATCCATAGCATGGTAGTAAGGTTTTTTCTAGATCCGCCTGGGTAGCTACCAAGTTGAAAATCTGTCGCTTACTTATTGGTGTGTTCCACTGTAACAAAACGTTGTTCAAAAACAACTCTACCTTTTTTTCTTTCCAGGAAATATGTCTTGGAAATACTAATACTAATATATTCATGTTATACAATGTCGAGTCTCTAAATTCTTAAACTTATATTACACTAGCTTCTGCCCGCGACTTCGTCCTCGTGGAATAGCTACTTTGGGCTAACACTAACACGCAGCGGAAGCTCTCAAGGGCAAAAAACACCCCGATTTTGAAACCTTCTTCATTCGTGCTCCGCTCCTATTGGTCGTAGCGTAGTATATATAGCCTATAACCTTCCTAGATAAATAAGCCATATAACACTGAAATAATTTTTGAAATCGGACCAGTAATTCCTGAGATTACCCCCTACAACGTCACAAATTCACAAACTCACAAACTTTACCTCTTTATATATTAGTATAGATAGGAAATTACCTATTTTATTTTATTTATTTCTTTTACCTTTACCTATTTATTTTATTTCCAGACCGACTCTAATAATTCGATGGAAAGCACCATATTATATGCTTAAGGTCCTTGCTTTCCTTAATTAGTCACTGTATATCAAATAACGTTTCAGGATGATACGATTCTGAACCTGAACGGATCGCTCTCCTTATACACATGGATCACCAAACCCATTGCAGTATTCTTTTACTGTAGAATTTTGGGACCAATCCGACTATCGGATTACCGTTCACTCAGTTATTGACACTGCTCTTGCTACAATAAAAAAAAAGTCGAAGCAGTCAAAAGAATCTCAGTACAAAATATCAATATTACATATACACCGGCTCTTGTACTACGCATCGCTAGCTGGACGCAAGGCCGCGCAAGCGCAATACCGCCGGTCACGCTTAATAACATGTCATGACGCGAAATTATAAATTTATCTCCTGCCAAAAAAATACCGCTCAACGCGCCTTAAGAAGTATTCACTTCAAAAAATATCACCCAATAACACAAGAAATAAGTAATTATACTGGCCAGTCAAAAGTTACCGCTAAATGTTTGTAACTCCCCAATAACCTGATAAACAGTGGGAATCGGGGAACACCCTGCAACAGCTTTGTTTATTTTCGTTGACCCGAACAAACTCTCTTTATCGTATCTGCGGTTCCATCCACAACTTCAATGTTCATTATGTAAACACCAACCGTATTTCCTTGAAGATAAAACTGTTTTTTACATAACAAGGAAAACGTCTTGAATATTAATACAAGCGTACAGTATAAAAGACGAAATTGGAATCATTTGGATGTCATTCAAGCGGTTGCTATCGAACTGAAGTTAGCGTTTCGAATTATTCAATTCGGAATATAAAATTAGTACAAATATGAATTCCGTAAGAATTTTGATTTTCGCCGCCATTTGCATTATGCTGGTGTCGACGGTCACGGCGTGGGATTTCTTCAAAGAACTTGTTAGTATTTTGTTTAGTATTTTTTAATTTGCCGTTCATTAACGTGTAAGTTACTTTCAGTTACTTACAACAGTTAGTTATTTTATTTACGCTCTTAAGATCCCATTTAATAATACCTAGGTGTTGTAAAAAGAAATCCATTATTTTTCCAATAGATAAATCACTAGCAGAGAAATAATACGTTACCTATATATTAGGTCTTTACCTATGAAATTGCCGTTTTGTATGAAAAAATTGAAACGAATTTTTTTCATGTATTTTTTATTTGTATTAATCAAAGTAATCACCCATGCAATCAATGCATCTTTGCCAACGCAGTGGTAGTTTATTGATGCCCTTCTTAAAGAAATCAGCTGGACGTGAGGCACCAAATTCTTCAAAGGCATTTTGTACTGCCTCTCGGGTATTGAATTTTTTTCCCGCCAAGGAGTTATCCAAATTCTAGAAAAAGTAGTAGTCTGTAGGCGCAAGGTCTGGTGAGTAGGGCGGATGCCGGAGAACTTCCAACCCCAGTTCTTGCAACTTGGAGACCGTCTGCTGTGCAGTATGAGGTCGCGCGTTGTCGTGCAGGAGCAGCGGAGACGAGCGATTGACCAATGCTGGTTGGAGATGTGCCAGCTTCTCCATCATTGTGTTCAGTTCTTCATAGTACACATCTGCAGTAATGCTCACCCCGTTTGGTAAGAAGCTGTGATGAATCACACCGGCGCTAGACCACCAAACAGTGACCATCACTTTTCTAGGGGTAAGTTTTCGTTTAGGGCATTGTTTAGGTGCTGAACCAGGATCCAACCAACTTGCTGAGCGCTTGCGGTTATCAAACAGAATCCATTTTTCATCGCAGGTAACAATGCGGTTCAAAATTCCTTCATTTGTGTCTCTGTTGAGCAGTGCAAGGCACGTCTCGACGCGTACTTCGTGGTGGCGATCATTGGGTTCGTGGGGCACCCATTTGTCAAGCTTTTTTACCTTGCCAATTTGACGCAAATGGACCAATATTGTTTTGACGCTAACGTCGAAAGCTGCTGCTAATTCAGCCGTAGATTGTGTATCATCAGCTTCCACAATCGCCTTTAATTCGTCATTGTCGACCAAAGTCTTCGGACGACCGCGAGGTTCATTTTTCAGGTCGAAATTCCCAGAACGGAAGCGAGCAAACCAATAAGAGGTGGCGCGTTGGTTTGTAGTGTTAGCTCCGTAAACGTCGTTGATGTTGCGTGCCGCTTGTGCCGCGTTGCTGCCATGACGGTACTCATATTCCATAATTACTCGAATTTTTAACGTATCCATGATGACAAAAAAGATTGAAATGCGATGAAAATGTAACACTAATCAATAAACAAATGACTACTTTTGGAAAAAGAATTCCATGTTTTTAAAATAAAATTAATTTGAAATTAGAATTCTTAGCCAATCAAAAATTATTTTGGTTTGAAATGGCCAGTACTGCAGAACGGTAGTTTCATAGGTAAAGACCTATTATTACAGTTTTTTTTCGATAAAGACGAAAACGCAAGCCAGGCAGGTGAAAATATGAATAGTATTTAGGGTCCTAATACTGTAAAATCAAATTATGCGCAATTTTTGTTTCATCGATTCCTTTTCGGTAATTTCGATGCCAAAGCCGCACCATGTACTGGAAGGAAAATGTCGACAAAATCTTGAATATTGTCGAGTCCTTTGTGTGTAATTTGTTGTTACTGTTGCTTATTATGAAATATGAATTTAAGCGAAAGTTTTCTTTCACATAAAAAATATTAGATCGTTGAAGTATCAGTAGAATTGTTTAAGCTTTAAATTCATTTTTAAAATTTCTGTTTGTCAAATTATTCATATTTTTTTAAAGTGAAACTTTTATTACATCGTCTCAAACTTTTTCGTCTGTGTGTTGCATGTCGCGTGATGGTTGGCCGCGGAGTAGGGATAAAGTGAAAGGCGCTCGTCAGAGCAGCCAGGGCCAATATGGCGGCGCCTATAGTTCGCAGCAGCTGACCGTGTAGTGTATAGATTATTAGTTAAATGTCTATAGTGTGAAAAAAGTTTCACTTTTACCGTGGTTTCATAAAACCACACAATCCTTTTTTTACTAATTATATCGTTTAAATAGTTATATTATATGGAGTCTTAACAAAAAATGTCGAGACAGTCATTAGGATACAGGCATAACTCAAAACAACGGAATTTAAACTGAGTTTCTCTTTTGAATTTTTAAAATAATTACAGTATGAATTATTTAATATCGCAATTTGTACATTAAAATTATTGTCATTAGTTTCTCTTTCACATCTATTGGCACTCCGAATAATGTTTATATACTTTTTTATACAGTTATTAATTCATCAATAATATGGGTTGCTTATCTTATACTACGCGTCGTTAATACGCGAGCGCAAAACGGTCGGTCACGCTTACTTGCATGTCATGACGCGAAATTATAAATTTATCACCTGCTAAAAATAAACCGCTCAAAGCGCCTAAAGTTTTCGTTTAAAAAAAAACTAAAATAATATATTACCAGAAATAGAAAATAAAAAGAAGCTTAAAATATATGTACGACAGTTATTACTAAATTATAAAAATAATAATATTGAAATAGAAATAAATCTAGTTAAGTTATCAACCTCTTTTACGGTGAAGACAGGACACACAAGCGTTGATTTTTTTGTTTTTCTTTCAGGAAGGTATCGGCCAAAGGGTGAGAGATTCTATAATCAGCGCTGGCCCAGCGATCGACGTCTTACAAAGAGCTAAAGATCTTGCAGACGGCAAACAACCTGAAGACGACTGATTTCATAGTATTACGAATTATCAAGAAATGTATTGTAGAAACACTCCGTACCTCAAAATAACAAATAAATCAATATCACTATAAAAATTATTCAGTTCGAGCAGACCTACCTACTATAATCTATATACTTCTATACTAATATTATAAAGAGGTAAAGTTTGTGAGTTTGTGACGTTGTGGCGTTGTAAGGGGTAATCTCAGGAACTACTGGTCCGATTTGAATAATTCTTTCAGTGTTATATAGCTCATTCATCGAGAATGGTTATAGGCTATATTATCACGCTATGGCCAATAGGAGCGAGGCACAGATGAAAAATGTTTCAAAATCGAGATGTTTTTTTCTTTTTGAGAGCTTCTGCTGTGTGTCAGCGTTAGCCCAGAGTAGTAACTATTACTACGCGGACGAAGTCGCGGGCAGGGGCTAGTTTTTTATATAGTGTTAAGAATATATTTAATTGTATAGTATTTACATGCATATAAATATTATTTTTACTAAAACCTTACGTTAAGCGTTTCATTTTATTTTTAAGGATGCAATTACAAATGTGTGATTTTTTTTTGTGTTTTATGTCGCACTAGGTGTGCCCGCGACTCCGTCCGCGTGGAACGTAATGTAAAGAACAGTGACTAATAAAATCATCTGAATGTATTAAATCCATTTATTTTCTAATTTTCTCTCGTACTTAAGTCGCGACGTCATTAAAATTACAATAACTTTTGATAGAGTGAACCGATTTTAATGAAACCAAGACTAGATATTACTCGCGGATATGCTTTATAATTTTCTTGGTGAGGTTTTATCGTGAACGTAGTATTTTAGCAGTAATGCGTGTTCAAACTAACAGACAGACATTTTTAAGAATTATTGAAATGTATTTTATTGACTTATTCCAAGACACCAGCTACAAAAATGTAAAAAGTACAGACACATTAGATTTACATTCTTATTATATGTATAGATAGATAGATTATAGATCGGGTTTTTCATTATTTTACATTTTTAACATGGATGCTTTAATTAGGGTAGCTGGTTCCTTGTAATAAAGAATACAAGCCTTCGTCAATGTTTTTGGCCGCTCTGAATATCGCCTAAGTTTGAAATTGAGTGTAATATGAAGAGCTTAATACAAAACAAAGTTATTATATTATGTCTCGTCTCGATATTATACATCTTTATATATATAATTCTTCTGTCCGTATGTATGTGACTGAACTCCTAGACGGTTGTAGAGATTTTGATGAAATTTTTGTGTGTTCAGATAGATTCAAGAATGGTTTAGTTTCACAATTGGTAGATGGCACTGCGGTTTAATTTTAGGATTTTTTTACTATCAAGTCAGGACAATGTCTGCCGGGCCCGCTGGTATAATATAATAGGTATTTATATTTAAATTTGTGTTTTGCATGACTATATGCAGAGCGGTCAAACAGTTTGGCGAAAACTGTGTTTTAAAAAGCCAATTTCTCCGCTTCACGTGAAATATTAAATATATATTTAAAAAACCGTGGTGATCTAGTACTTTGATCGATGGAATATCAATCCGATGTCCGCAGGTTCAAACCCTGGCATGTACCAACGAATGTATCGGAATTCGAACTAATTTAAATTGGTAACACTATCGGATGACGGTGAAGGAAAGCATCGTGAGGAAACCTGAAGTATTCTTGTAATACCAATATATGTGGGGAAACATAGAACTGTGTATTTCTCAGAGTTTGAAGACGCCAATACGTCGTGGGCTGGCGTGGTGATTATGCCTACACCTTCCCTCAAGAAGAGGCCTCTGACCCTGCAGTGGGTCTCTCATGTGTCATGACTATTGTTAGTATCTGTTATTAAATAATAATTCGTCCACTTTTGTCTATAGATTAGGATCATAAACAAACAAGAAACCACCACAGTGTATGTTAAATTCAAAATCGACTGTACCGATCAGTCGATATAAAATTTTTATATGGTTATTACATTTTTAGCTATCAAGAGAAGTAATTTAAAATGTATTGTAAGTATATATTGCGTTTTTCTTTCAAGATTATGTTGCTGTTTTACTATGTATTCGTTCATATGATTTGTAAGTTTTCTCAATATTTATCAACTAGTTAGAGTCTTCGAATCTGTTATAGAGAAAATAGTTTTGTTATTTAATGGCAACTACGCTTTGAGTTTTGAATTTTTATATTATGTATAGTGATAATTATTTATATTCCATATTTTCTAAATTGAAATTATAATAATTCGTCTGCTTTTCACAGCTATTCGCACTTCGAATAATAATTGAATACATTTTTATACAGTTTATTAATCAATGAAACATTTGATGAACTTTTTTTTTCTCGAACTGACTACGCTATTAGCCTAGCAAGGCCTTGACAACTTCACCGGACTACAACATATGATACGCTGCACAGTCTCAATAGAAAATATCAATATTACATGTACGCAGGCCACTCTACTACGTGCAAGCCGTTCAAGCGTAGTACGCCCGGTCACGCTTACTAACATGTCATGACGAGAAATCATAATCTTATCTCCTGCCAAAAAATACCGCTCAATGCGCCTAATGGAGTTTTCACTTCAATTACCATGTACAGTATATAATTTTGATGAATAAGTCAGGAGATATCATGCATTGAAAAGTACACGTAACAGAAATCAAGCTGCTTGTATGAAGACTCTTACCTAGTTTCTATGACTTTGATGGACTGTAGATGCCAAATCACCCAAAGGACCGAATCTAAATTTTTTAAGTGATTATGGTGCCATATTCAAATTCAAATTCAAAACACTTTATTCAATTTAGGCCCTAAGAAGGCACTCATGAACGTCAAAACTACCACCGGTTCGGAAAACAACCCAGTCATCGAGAAGAACCGGCAAGAAACTCGATCTGGTTTATCTTTTTAACAAATATATATAATATTTAGAATAATAATATATTCTATATAATAGTAAATTTCACAAACGTTGTTAATGGATGCACAGAGATGAGTCAATTCCAGACATCACCATCGTTCACATATTGATCCACTCTATAATAGCCTTTTGACACCAAAACCCGCTTGACATGGCGCTTAAATTCACAATCCGGCAAATCGGTAATATCCTTTGGGACTTTGTTGTAAAATCTAACACTATTTCCCAAAAAACTGTTACTGGTTTTACTAAGTCTAAAACGTGGGACAACCAGTTTGTCACAGTTTCTAGTATTTAGATTGTGCCGGTATTTTACGAAATCTAGCTTTTCTAGGTTCTTACGGACATACATTAAATTGTCAAGAATGTATTGGGAGGGCAGAGTTAAGATACCGTACTCCTTGAACTTGGTCTTTAAGGATTCGCGAGGTCTCATATTGTAGATTGCTCGAACTGCTCGTTTTTGTAATAAAAATATGGTGTCTACCTCAGCTGCTGTCCCCCACAACAGAATGCCATAAGACATTAGGCTATGGAAGTAGGCGAAGTAGACTAACCTAGCAGTGGCAATATCAGTTAGCTGGCGAATCTTACGTACTGCAAATGCAGCAGAACTTAATTTGCTTGCCAATTGTTTAATTTGAGGACCCCATTGTAATTTTGAATCTAGTGTGATACCCAAAAATACAGTATTATCAACTAACCCTACAAAATTCCCTTCGATCTTAATGCTACTATCAATCTGTGGCACGTTAGGCAAAATAAATCTCATACATTTTGTTTTACCTGTATTAAGTACTAAGTTATTTAATGCAAACCAATGAGAAATTTCGTTTAAAGTATTATTTACGTGCCCAACCTCTGAATCTGTCCTTTTTACTTTAAATATAATTGAAGTATCGTCTGCAAAAAGCACCATGTCAGCACAGTTATTGACCATTGGCGGCAGATCATTTATGTATATTAAGAACAAGAACGGTCCCAGAATAGAGCCCTGTGGGACACCAATTCGCGCAAAGGATCCTGCAGAGGTTACCCCTTGTATGCTAACTTTCTGACAACGATCTTTTAAATAAGAGACTAGAAGGTCGAGAGAAGATCCACAAATACCATAATGTTTTAATTTTAGAATAAGCGTACTATGGTCAACGCAATCAAAGGCCTTAGACAGATCGCAGAACACACCAATTGCATCATGCGAATCCTCCCAGGCCCTCAATATATAATTTATAAGCGTTGCACCCGCGTCAGTAGTGGATTTCAATTTCGTGAAACCAAACTGTCGACCATCCAGAAACTTTTGCATATTGAAATAGTCTACTAATTGGTTGAGCATAATCTTTTCAAAAATTTTACTTAAGGACGGAAGTACAGAAATAGGTCTATAGTTTCCAAGACTACTTCTGCAGCCTGATTTAAACAAAGGAACTACTTTGCTTATTTTCATTAAATTGGGGAAAGTTCCTTTTTCTATACACTGGTTAAATATATTAGCCAAATGTGGTGAAATAGTAACAATTAAAGACTGTACTACTGTTACCGATATACCCCATATGTCTTCGGTGTGTTTTAAATTTAATTGCTTGAAGGTCCTTATTATTTCACCTGCGCTAATAGATAAGAATTTAAATTTTGAATCTATAGATGCATTCATATTTTTTAAAAGAGCTGCTGCACCCTGTGCTGATGATGTTATATCTTTTGTTAAGTTAGTAGGCACATTCAACACAAGCAAATAAGCCATATTAGCATGTAGTGTAACGAATTACGTACCGCAAAGATAGACATGGTGCGTCAAGATGATTTAAATTGTAATATCGTTTGGCTTATTATAATTATCACTAAATACCCGCTAATTACCAGCAGACTGATAAAAAAAAACCTGTGACAAATTAGACACCTAAACCTTCCTCGTGAATTATTTTATCTACTAGTGAAAACTATATGAAAATTAGTTCAGTAGTTTTTGAGTTTATCGCGAACAGACAGACAGACGTAACAGGGGACTTTGTTTTATAATATGTTAGGATCTGCGAAGATTAATTTAATTGTAGGAACGGATTTATTGGCGCTAATATTAGGACTTATTAGTATTTGATCGCAGTTAAAATCTTGTTAGATCTAATAGGATAGGCACCGAATATTAATCCCGTATGCAATATTATTAGTATGCATTATAGTTCGAAGAAATATTCGAATATTGCCTGAATCGATTTTTCTAATTGAAAAAAGTAATCAATAACAAATCTCTATCCATCCTCCAAAATCTGTCGTTTAACATTTTTGTAAGATTAAATCATTTTCAGTTGTGGTCAATATATATGCGGATTATATAAACAAATTGCACATGAGGCCGTCGCACGTACGATTTTACCCTAAAAAATCTGTTTTCAAAAAAGCTGATCTTATAGATAAGGGTTGTTCAATATTCATCAAATATTGTCCTTCGAGTTACAAGTAAGTGTTAAGGACTATTTTATATAACATTGTTATGTAGTTAGAGTCTTTATTTGACCTTATACTGTTATATACTATCATGATAAAATAAATGCTGAATGAGTGGTATTGTTCGTCAATGTATTATATTGTAAAAAGGCAAAACTACCATCGGTTCGGAAAACAACCAAGTCGTGACGAACCGGCAAGAAACTCGATCGGGTACATTTATTTAACATATATATTTCCCATACATTATAATCGTTTTTAGTGGAAGCATAGAGAGGAGTCAATTTCAGACATCACTATCGTTCACATATTGATTCACTTTGTAATAACCTTTTGACGCCAAAACCCACTTGACGTGGCGCTTAAACTTACACAGTCCGGCAAATCGGTAATATGCTTTGAGACTTTATTGTAAGACCTAACACTATTATCTAAAAAACTATTAATGGTTTTGCTAAGTCTGAAACATGGGACGACTAGTTTGTTACAGTTTCTAGTACTTAAATCATGTCGGTCTTTTACAAAATGAAATATAATAGCGTGCCTATAATAGCGGCACGCTATGATGACCGCTGTGACATTTGTCTGCTGATAAAGTTTTATATAAATAAACAACTAAGTTTGAAGGAGCAAGTTGCTGTTCTTCATGATCAATAGTAATGTGTAGTTAGTCCTGAAATTTATCGGATATATAATTTTAGAACACAGAACAGATTTTGTACAGATTTGTAAATTATATACATGTATAACTTATGCTATATATGTATTTAACTACTACTATATCTTAAATTACAATGTGGTCTCGCCAACAGATCTTTTCACGTTTTTACTAACAAACAAAAAACAGCGCTGTATGATGGAATCCATAATGGATTATAATTATTAGTGTACTTATTTACAACGCAATTCGGCATGTATATTTTTTGAAATTCGAATTAATATCCTATGTATAATATATATATATATATATATAAATCATCACTAGTCATCACATCTACCACCTCCAGCAAACTTGCGTCAATGCTTACTACAAAACAAAGCAGCGCACAAAATTTGATCATATTTTCTTCGAAAACATATCGATCGACATTTCACGTCACTATTATAATATGTCAAAACGGCCATCATAGTTGGCTGCAACTGTTATCGCGGTGCGTCCATTGTCACGTAACCCGATAGTTCGTAACACAGATGCTTTTCTTGAGACTATAGACAAAACTTCGTGGTGATAGACGCAGGTATGTGAGTAACATAAATAATTCATTTTGTTTTTAGGAAGAACATAGTCTGTGCTCGTCACTACGATGGACAATATAAAACATTTAACAACTATTGCGAAATGGAATACGAAAATTGTAATAGTTGGAGAAGTAAGTGATATATTGTTGTATATATCTATGTAGATAAAAGTGAATTGCTGACTGTACGTAAGCACAATACTTCAGAATTTGGCTATTTTTTGTTGTTGTTGTGTGTAAGTACAATGTTTTTATAAAAGAAACTGTACGGAAAAGTAAGAGATGTAAATCTCCATACTTATAAAGAAGAAGAGAAGCGCTTTAAGTCAATTCTAAAAGTAGGTATAAGTAGTGTAACTATATTGCTGTTTGATTGTTGTAGAAAATATCACCCTTTGTAATGTAAATGCGTTTAAATAAGGATTTAATATTGTAAAGCTGAACTAGTCCGGTGAAGCTGTTAAGACCTTGCTAGGTTAATAGCGTAGTCAGTTCGAGAAAAAAAAATTATAAATCTGAAGAGTTTGTTTGCGTGAACGCGATAATCTCAGGAACTACTGATCCGATTTGAAATTTTTTCAATGTAATTTTTGCCAATATTATGCTCCTTTGTCGAGGAAGGTTATAGTATATCATCACGCTAAGACCAATAGGAGCGGAGCACCAATAAAGAATGTTTCAAAATCGGTGTTTTTGCTTTCCTTCTGAGAGCTTCCGATGCCTGTTAGTGTTAGCCCAAAGTAACTATTCCACGTGGACGAAGTCACAGGCAGAAGCTAGTATATCATATAATTATTTAAATACAGACGGAGTAACCCGAGTAATAGTATAATGCACTACAACGATTAGCATATAACTAAATTAAGTCACAGTGTCATCGGAAAAACTTCGTACATTTTTGAATATAAAATGAGAAATCTGAATTATTACATTTTTTTTAAATAAATTAAAGTAAATAAGTACATTTAAAAAAAATGTGAGCTTATTTAATTTAACTTCACTTTATTAATTACGTTTACCTACACATTTTTCACACGTTTAAATCAAAAAGTGAACGTCAGTCATCTATTTTCGTAGTTATGATCCTATTGAAGTGGCTTTTGAATTGGACGTTCTTTCTCGCAACGTTACCTTACTTTGTGGTGAAAACTCGAAAATTTTTTGAGTTAAATCTTTTTTAATGTAAGGAACGATATATGTCATTGGTTTGACGCTGGGTTTTTATACCCTGATTCGTACATTTGAACGATTACTGCGAAATGCTATATTTGTTATAGCAATAATTGTTGTGTTATATTTAGTTTAATTTGGTTAAATGACAAAATATTATAAATCGCACTAATTCAGTACGGTGAGTTTTTAGGTTTATTTTTTTTATATCATAGGAGGCAAACGTACAGGTGGGTCAGGTGTTAAGTGATTACCACCGTCGATAGACATTTTGCAACACCAGAAGAGTCGCAAGTGCGTTGTCAGCCTGTGTTTGGGAGAAGGAGGAGTGGGGAAGTGGGGTGGGAGGAGGGGAGTTGGGTATCCGGCGCTCTCACTGACCGAACGAAACCCAACAATGCAAGTCTGTTACTTTACGTCGGTTTTCTGTGTTATAATTATAGCAACATTTATCGCTTGCGAAATAAATTAGCATTACCGTGCTAATACCAAGTAAAAATCACAATAAGTCTCATCTTTATTAATTACTTAACGGTGACATATTCCGAGATATAGGAAATACCCAATACATATGTCATTTCATACGGTTAAAAGAATTTTGTGAATCCATGCAAAAATGAATTTAAATCAATTTTGACGCTAAAATAATTATAATTTTCAGAATGGAGTTTGATCAAGCAAAACAGATGTTGAACGCTTTTTGCTATTAACAGTTTACAAGGCGCTGTAATATGTAAAATGTAAGCAAGCTAAATATTCCGAACGATGCTGTGAAAGCTTTCTAAGTAACCTCTCCTAGTTTATTTAAAGAAATATTTTATTATACACCAAATAAACGCTAAACATTAATTATTATTTAAAGATAGTAAGCGTACACATACTGCTGGTTAGCTGGAAGAAAATGCCTTATGGCATTAAGCTCGCCTTTGTACAAACCATAAGTGCAATAAAGTATTCATTCAATCATTCATACGTTTGATCTCCAATTAATATTAAAACAGCTTCTGCTCCTGACTTTACTTACGTTTGTGTAAATTTTATGAAGATCACTTGATTAGTTAACGCGTGAAAGTGTAGAAAAATAAAAAAAACTAGTTTCGTAAACCTTATATTAATCGAAGATATATTACGTACTTACGGAATAACGCCACCGCAACTGAGATATACACTCGCCAACCGTTGTCGCGGCTGGCACGCGCTTTCTTGCTGGGAATCCTCTTGGAGATCTACTCCTAGTCAGGCAGCACAGATGAGAATGCCAGATTTCCACTGACTAAACCCCCTCGGTGTTCTTGTGCAGTGCTTCTACCCGACCCGGCAGGTGTTGACCCCTCATCAGGGCCCCGACTCATATTCTGAAGAGGGAAGAACTTGACCCTTTCTGACGAACTGAACACTAATGCGCCTTAACCACGTCGGCCTGTGTTAGAGATGCCAGGACGACAAACATGCCCTTGTACATCGCCAGCAGCAGGCCCTCAATACGGCGGTCGGAGGTCGTCACCGACCCGTCGCCGCCGTGTGATTCGTCGACTCTGGGAGGGGAGCAGAGTGGTCTGTTCCCTCTCTCTCTTCGCCGCCTCCTTAGCGAGCATTACTGTCTCACAGTAGAAAGCGACAGAGTTCCACCCGGTTTCGAGAGGGATCCGAACCAATGGCCGTGATGAGCTCGTGGCGTGGCTCATCCCGGCGGGATATTCAGCGAGCAAAGTAAGTCGTTCGTAAGTCTAGCCTAACTTAACCGAACCGAGACGAAAAAAATGATCTCGGTTCAGTTAAGGTATGTTAGATTTGTGGAAAAAATACAGCGTGAGCGGAAACCCTAGACCAACCTAATTTGCGGTGGCGTTAATACGGAAGTAACATATCTTCATATAATATATTTCTTTAGCCAAGAACCCATTGTTTACGCGGTAAAAAAAAATAAAAAATTGAAATGTATCCAGTAGTATCTAATTAAAATAATTAAATACGTTCTTAAAAAGTAAATAAGAACCTCTTGTATAACAGTTTCTACTCCAGTTACCTTGATTAATTGCAATCTACAAAAGTCAGATTCATTTTAAAGATTTTAACCGGTCTCCGTTGTAATTAAATTCATGTAAATCTATTCTGTAATGACGAAGAACCCTTTCAACTCTTGGCACCGAGTTGAAGATATACGTTGGTACAAGTTAGTATTTAAATTAATCAGGGGGTCTCGGGAGTCACTGTTATGTTAAAGTTTATTTTTAATACGCTACAGATTTTAGTATTTCGTCACAATCTAAATTACGATATGGTCTAAGGTGACAAACATAATAAACGTAGACGAAAACTGGCTCTCAATTGCAGCTACCGAAACACGTCAAGGCTTGGCGGTAGATTTTCAATTTAATGGATATAGCTAAATTACAATACAAGCGAATTTAGAGAAATTCTTATGCACCATACACCAAGTAAGTATTTGGTAATTACGTATTAACGCCACCGCAGTGCACTGTCTTTGTTTTACAAGTCTAATCTTTTTTTTTTGACATGCAGAAATCCCTACGGATATCCACCCTAGCCGGGCAGCTAGGGTGGGGTATGTCCGACTTGCACGGACTAAAACCCCATGGTGCCTCCTTACACCTATTTGGCCGGGGAGCAGGAACTGCCTACGGTACTGCGTCTGCTCACCCGGCAGGTGTCGGCCTCTCATAACGGGCCCCTTCTGCGGCCTGAGCGGGTCAAGACATTAGACCCCTCAGGGTGTTACACTCCCCGACGAACTGTGGGAGTCGCACGCCACAATGCGCCTTTTTTTTTACGTGGGGAAATCCCTTATGGACACCCACCCTCTCGGGGGAGAGAGTGGGTTATGTCCGACTCGCACGGACTAAAACTCCACGGTGTACGTCTGCCGCTATAGTTGGGGCGACTCGAGATCTCTATAGATTTCATCGTGTCGCCCCAGCGGTTGGGCCAGCAACGAAAAACGCCGCCGCCGGGCCCCGTCTTGTTAGGAGACAACCGTGTACACGATGGTCGTCTCCTCCGTCCGCCGGACCTATGCAATGGGAAGATGGGCCCTCCGACCCATCCTCCCTAGGTCCGGTTACGGTGGGAGGTGGCGGCGGTCAAAATGCCGGCTCCTCCTGCCTGTCCTCCGTTGGCGGAGAGGGTCACTTTGAGGGTCCTCCTCCCGGACTCTCTCCGCCGCCTCCTTCTGCGAGGCCTTCTGCATGGCCACAACCACGCTCGGCAGCGAGAGCTCCTGTCCTACCGCCGCAGCCAGAGTGCGACGTTGCTCCTCCCACGCAGCACACTCCGAAAGTGTGTGCTGCGCGGTGTCCGGTTCAACGCCGCACTCGTGACATACGGCGGTCGGCTCCCTGCGCGCTATTTGGTGCAGGTACCAACCGAAGCACCCGTGCCCGGTCAGCACCTGCACCAGACGGAACGTCAGGGAGCCCCACTTCCGTTTACACCAATCCGGCAGGACCGGACGGATGGCGGCGATCGTGTATCCACCGTAACGCGCGTCCACCAGGTCTTGCCTCCACCTCTCCATCCTATCTCCCCTCTCTCTCTTTCTCTTCTCCTGTATTTCCCCGGGAGCCAGAGGCTCCCCCATCAGTTTCTTAACCGCCGTATAGTTATATACGGCGGCAAGCACCTCCGCCTCTAGCTCCCAGGGAAGGGAACCGGCCAGCACCATCGCCGCCGCCGAGGACACCGTCCGATAGCCTCGTATGACCCTCAACGCCACAGTACGCTGCGCGGCACGCAGCGCGCGAATATTGGTGGCGCTGAGGGCGTCCACCCATAATGGTGCCCCGTAGGCAGCCATGGACCGCACCACCCTCACCACCACGCGGGCCTGTTATAGTCTAATCTAACCTAACCTAACCGAACCGAGACGGGAAAATTGTGAATAATAAGTAGTCCACTTAATTATATACATAGCAAGATATCAATTGTATGGCCCGGGTGTAGATTGTCTGCTTTTGACCAACTTCGGCTGCGATTGCGTTAATACGTTATTCGTTCGGGGCAATATGATTGATATCGTTCGTCTCGATTCGGTTAGGTTAGTATTTGCGAAACAAAGACAGCGGTGGCATTAATATATAAGTACATTTTTTTTTATATATTAGCACGGCCCAAAAACAGGGTAGAATCCAAAGACATCGATTATCACCGAGAGATCCCCAACCATCGCTATTTTGCACACTCGGATTTTGGCATCTAGGTATATAGTCCTTGTCAATTTATGGCCACTCTGAACATAGCCATAATTACGGGCTTGCAGATAATTCAGTCAAGAGTGTAACACAGTTGTTACCGCAATATTATACATAATACATGTATTTGTACCTAAGTCTTTGCTATCTATTCAGAGCGATAAAAAAGATTAGCTAGTTTAACATTGGTTGAATTCAATATGCGGTAAACTAAAAAAGAGATTACGATGGCCAGCGTGTTCAAATACCACGTCGATAGGAAACCTTACGAATGAACAGGAGTCTTTGGTGAAGGGAAACGTTGTGATGAAACATGGTGGTAGGACATTTTCTAAGCCCGCCTGGCTACCAATCTCAAGTTGGAAATCTATCACTGTGAGCCACCTCCGAATGACTCACAACTATAGCGATGATTTGCTGATTGCGAAGTTGAACTTGAAGAACGTTGAGGTTTTCTCACAATAAAATATTTGTTACTAGTGAAGCAGCGAAGGATGTGCTCGTATACATATTCGTTCAAAACAGGAGACTATTCGATATTATTCACTATCTAACGATGACTAACTATTAATATTACTATGACGACGACTATTAACGATGACTCTATTACACTATTACGCGGTTACATCTATTACTAAAGACGACTGCTCTCTATGTCGCCCGCATCTGAATTGTTACGCTCCGGGTCTTACCTATACGGCACCGGGATCGCTTGCCTGACGCTGGCGGTGCTCCGCTAATCAGAACACTTAATAGCCACGCGCACAGCGTCAGGGCTCGGCTAAACCTACTACACAGGGTGCGGCGGGGGCGCGATGAGTTTCCTTCGCTTGCTCTTTATTTCAAAAACTATTTACAGTTATTCTTACAGCTAACAACTTATACATTTTAAACTATTAAGCTATTCTATAAATAATATTACAAGTGTTAGTACTGATTTTAATACTATCTCTATACAGTATTTCTATATAAATCACTATAAAACTACGCACAATTAAGTATCATCACTAATTAACACAAAACACTATAAATTGTCGCGAACAATCACTAAGCATCTAATGTATGTTCTGGCTGGTACTTGTTAGCCAGTCTCCCTCTAGGCTTAGCGAATTTATTATTTTAGATCACATCGCCATTTAACATCAGGTAACATTGTGGTTAAATGCTAAAACTAATAAAGTTTAAAAAAAGGAGTCACTGTGTGGGCTTTATTACCTTGTACATGGTGCAGTAGATCAAGTATAAGCAGTCCATTAGTAACGTAGTCATGATTACTTACACCGCTGGCTTATTTATCCATAGTGAATTGTGGCCTTCGAGATGAAGCCCGTCATCTTCTTCAATCAAATGTGGCTTTTATCTTAACCACCACCATATTTCTCCACTTCTCTCTGTGTTTGTTATATATCTATACTATTTCATATTATAAAACTGAAGAGTTTGTTTGCTCGCATTCATCTTACGAACTATTTGAAACATTATTAGTGTTAGATAGTTAATTTATCGAGGAAGGTTATATATAACACCAATAGGAGCGGAATACTATTGAAAAATGTTTTAAAATCGAGTTATTTTATCGTTAGCCAAAAGTAACTATTCTACGAAGACGAAGTGGCGGGCAGAAGGTAGTTACTTATAAAAAACAATACTTTTTCAGTGTTCTCAGGCCAGATTAATTGTTAATTTGTTCCCCGAAATAATCTTAGTACAACCCTGTTTACATCCTGAAGTGTGTTAACGGACCACCGCGCCGGATTGTAGAAGCATAGAATGGGCTGACTAGCCACTTTACTGATATAATTTATCGTGTCTCCGAGCTAGGATTAATGAGTTTTGGATGGACCTTTATTACGTAGGACATTTGGAGGTTAATACATTAGTGACCTAGTCTAGTACGCTTTTTCATGATTAGATTTTACTCCTACATTATTTTTATGTGAGAAAACTCCATTATCTTCTTTATTATTTACATTAGAAGCTACTATATCCGTTGTTTCTGCATTATGTTTCTAAGGAAGAAAACTAAAAAAATATTTCATACTCTACCATCCTAAGTAATTGTTTTAGTTTGAAACGTATCTTAGCTGGGTCTATATTGAACGCAAATTAGTCGGCAGCTCACCTGTCTGTCTCTGTAATCTGACAGAGCTCTTCAAGACACTGATGTTTTTTATACAAACTTAGTTAGTGTAATAACATTGTCATTATGTATACAAAACCAAACAGATACTGAAAGCCATAAAACGTATGCCAGCGACTACCATTTTGATCACATAAATTATAAACTAAATTAGTAAAGAAACTGTTTTTATTTATAAATGTATTGGTTTATGAAATAAAGGTTAACGGTTTAACAATGATCATCTTGGAAATAACGCCATGATTCTGGAAAAAAAGGTAATACAATCAATTTTATGCAATGAGCAGTGGCATAACTGCTCTGTTAGACCTTGACTCCTTATCCTAGCAAAACCTACTTTTTAATCGCACTGAGTCAGCTCCAAGAATCGGTCTAGAATTATCGTTTTCTGGAACATTCGATTGGTACAATCTTCGGTATTTCATACCTTTAAACTTTAAAACGAGATTTACAGCTATTTTATTTTGTTAGTAAAAACATTGTTTAAACCATGCGGTTACTTTCAAAAACAACATTGATATTTCTAGGAATATTGGTCGATAAGGGATGCCATTGGCTTTCCAAATTCATGATGGCATAATTTATTATTTTAAGAAAACTAATTTAAAAAGAATATTCCTTTTGTTCTTAAATACATAATATAATAATGGTTTGTAACTCATATAATAATATTTGTTTAATAGTCTAGTGAAGTTACTGTTATATTCCTAACGGAAGCTTAAATTACATGAAGAACCACAAAACTCCACCACTATAGTTCAATACAAATATCTTGGCAAAAGATTAGATAACTGGATTTACAAGAACTAATCCTGAAATGTGATACCCTGCAGCAATTTATTATTACGGGTTTCAATTAACTTTGATCAGAAAATTTGTTAACTACCTGACTTGGGCTTCCTTCAAGCTCTGGATATTTAATTTCTGTACTGGTCTTTCTAATACCTTAACTTTTGTTATATTATGAGACTGAATATTTAGTTGTCACTGCATGCTATGGCTAAGTACAAATAACCTAAAAAGAACCTCGGCATTGACACCAATTATAATAGATTGCTAATCATGAGGAGTGAGTTGAAACGCCAAATAAACTAGTCCATGTTAGTAATCACCTTCTTCGAAAGGTAATACAGCAGTGTGGGCATTGCCGCTTTGTGGTAGAAATAGGTGTGATGGCTTTGTTAGTTGAATCTTACACAGGTTCTAGTACTTTTAATTGCGACTGTAAGAACTTTAAAGAAGAGGAAAATTAAATTCGAACCAGAGTTTTTGCAGTTTTCGTAACCCATATCGCACATATTCAGAAATTCTCTTTCTTTGCCGAATGAGTTTAGTGCACAGATTGGTTTATTTCTGCAATTAATAAATAAGATATGCTTCATGTACATTTTAAATCGCCCACCAGTCATCAGTCAATAACACCAAATTTACCTAAAAGCTGTGATACTGAGACATTCTGAGTATTCCACCATACATTCTTCAATCTCTTGTTCGTAAAGAGTTTTGTTTACAAAATATGTTAATAATTCAGGCGGTATTGGTCTTCCTTGTCCAGGCACTAATAAAGACTCATAATCAATACTTTGAACTGTTAGTATGATAGATGCTGCAAATAAATTGGATTTTAATAACATTAATTAAGAAATTCGTTATTAATCAAAAACTGGAATATTAGTGTGTAAATAGAAGGTAATGACAGAGTAAATTTTGTAACTTCGGACCAAAAGCCATGATATTATAAGTAAAAAGTTATTATAACTAAAACGCTATAGATACGTCATAAGCGCTTTGATAGCACCTTGTTAAAACTCGGCTAGCTGGCAAATGTGTTCTCAGTATCGTGTTACCCTTAATGGAAGCATGTCATGTACTGATCGTTTCATAAAATGCCTCAAAACTATGGCAGATGACATCCTGTATTATGAGGTATTGCACAAATTAGAGAAGTAATACTTCTTACAGTTTATTTATTCACATATCATTCATATTACTATTAGCACGAATTAATTTATATTTTTCAAATATTACAAAACCAAAAAATATTACGCAAAGAAATGACAGATTTCAAAGAAACAAAGCAAGATGTCATGTCTGTTTTAAATTATTCTTTATTTTTGACGGACAAATCTCAGCAACAGAGAACTATTTCTTTTTCATCACCGATATTAAGAATATGCTATCTTACTTCCACATTTTATCTAAGGTAGTGTGGCATTACAATATTAATTTACGCATGTGTACGTTATTGTGCCATCTGTTTTGTCAAAATATCATGTCTTGGCCATTTTACTTATTACATCATTGACCATAAAGATATTGAATTATACTAGGCTTAAAACTTGCCGCATCTAAATTTTACTTAAGTTGTTTACCTATGCTTACTCTTCTTACCATAGACGATAAAGATATATTTCCTCACCAAACTCCCATTATACATATTTAAGCAGTGGCTTTGAGGTTTGTTCTTAAGTTCACCCATTATCTGAATCATTAAATGGTTTCTCGTTAACTTTGCTCATTAAATGATTAATCGCTGCGATTTATTACCTCTTGAACTACGATAGAGTTAAATACTCGTGTCGTAAAAGACGTGGATTAAGTTTAACATCAGTGAAATTAACTTTTCTAAACCGCAACGTTAAATTATTTGAGATGAAATGGTTGTTTATAGTGTACTCTTAATGACATCTACTAGAAGATGGCTTAAATAAGAGAATGAAGTAATAAAAATGAGGCACCATAGAAAAGTGTAGAAAAATATCGCAATAAATTTATTCTTAGGTTATTTTCTCGCAAAGACAACTTGAAATGTAGATTCAATTTTATGTGTATAATTTTCAGTCACATCTTTATTTGATATCTAACTAAAGTCAGTATCGTGAGATTCAATACGAATGTAAGTAACCATTACTTTTAATTTATTTTTATTGATGCACTCCAACATACTAACGTAACTAAAGCAAAACAATAAAACGAAGAATAGTCATTATTTACGAGACTTTATTTACCTTAAAAAAATTACAACTATAACGTACTATTATCTATTATTATAATATTTTAGTACTCTACGTTTTGGGCTCATTAAAACGTACAGTACAATATTATAAACTAAACAACTATTTACAACATTGTAATCACTAAGAACATAACATAATGTATATCAAAGGAACTTTTTACACCGTAAAATTAAAGTCAATTGACACAAATTGTTCAGATGCTCTGCATTTCGACACCGGACGGTTCATGCTATTTAAAGCAAGACTTTAGTCAGAAAACCTGCGAACACTGAGATGTTTTCGTATTAGCCGTGACTGTGTGTTCTAATTGCGCTAGTGCTGTCAACTCTGTATCCATTTTTCTGTTCTTTATTCTCGTGTCCTTTAGTAGCTGCCTCTTCTTACAGCAACACAATATCTCTTCGAATTCCTTTCGGAAGTTGTCGTTCAACCATCCATATAATAATGGATTTGATACAGCACTAGACATCCCAAACATATGGCACACAGCGTACGTCACTGTCATTGTTTTCTCGTCCCTAAAAGGGTCAGCACTAAAATCAGCTACTAAATTAAAAACGTTCAACGGTAGCCAACTTATGACGTAAGTTACTGCTATTGCTATCAGAATGGCCGGAGTCTTTCTCGTAGTCCTCCTGCGGCCTCTCAGCCTTCGATGGATTTGTATATGCGCCATAACCACCACTAAAACCGGCAGTAAATACTGGAATATTAAACTAAATAAAGAGTATATGGCCCGGCCGTTGTCTATCGGCCAGTCTTCAATGCAGAAACTTAGTGAATCCATTCCTATAAGGCCTAGTTTGTGAGTTTTCAGGCTTCGGAATATGTACAGTGGTGATGCAAGGGCGAATGCTGTGACCCAGATGAAAAACATGGTGATGAGAGCTCCCATCGTTTGCAGGCCGGGCCGAGTTGGATACACTATCAGCTGTGGACAAAGATTTAGTTATTAATTAAGCTTTAAATATATATGTGCTGTAATTTTCCACACCAAAAAGAGTTTCATTGAAATCTATATATAAGACTGTACTAAAATTATAGGTAACCGGATCGAGCATAAGAATTTCTTACATAGACAAATATTAATTTGTATTTTAACACTCAGAGTATTGAGTCCTATAAGTTTCAGTGTATTGATTCGCATGAACTCCATTATTTATCATTTTATCGCAGGAGAGTTAGTGTAATGAACCAAGTGCTATGGAATTGATAAGAGCACTCAATACATTCGATAACAAGCTCTTGTAAAATATGAACTAATAACATTATACGTTAGATGTTTAGCGATGTTTTTATGATATATTATCTGTTTACGAGATTTTGCGTCTTAGGTTAGTATCAGCTCCGTCGCGTTCTAAGACTTGAAAAAAAAAGGTTATTATCGGGTTTATTGTAAATTCTTTTGGAGATATTATGTCTAGCGATGTAGTGCTATTATAGTTATTTGTAATGTCAGTTTTTTATTTACATCGTCAATCTATGTGATTAAAACAGAGTAGGTATACGTTGCTGTTAGTTTTTACTATTCATACTTCCATCTGGTTAGGGCTTGTGTATTTATTTGGTGCTTAAATCAAGGTTGTTTACGATTCTGATGACCTTAGTCAAAGGACCGGAATTCTACAGTAAGATTGTACTTTCGATGCAATCAAATACAATATCACCATGACATAACCGATTTATTCTTTTATTTAAGAGATTCTTGATTTCAAAGGATGTATAGCTTGTAGCATGGTAACTTAATGGTTAATATACCATATGGATATATAACCGGACGGAACACTAGCAATGATAATTATTACATAAAATTCTGAACTATGTGGAGTTGAACTTCTTTGTTTAAGCGCTGTCTGCAACGAGGTTTGCATAATGCTAGAGTTTTTCTTAATGCTTGCCAGACTTCTTAATATGCCTATTCTGATTAGTCACAGGTCCCAATAATGGTCGTGGGATTTGTTAAAATTACTTAGGAATTGGCGCTATCTAGTCATTACTCACTTTGATAATCCATTTACATTTGCTGGTATTGCCGTTTTTTAATTTTCTAATGCCGTTACGAAACTCTTACTAGAAAATAGAGCAACGGTCTTAGTAATATGATTCAAACCGATTGGATAAGTAAGGCTAAGAAAAAAGAGAGTAAAAATCAAGTGCAAATCCACCTTCGTAAACGCCTGTATCTAGGATTGTATTGAAACTAAGCTAAGATGAGATGTATATTCGAGGCTAAACCCTAGAATACATAACTATATCTAATTATAGATAGTTAATTATATCAAAACAAAAGGCCATTGAAAGACCAAAATAAGACATGAATAGACTGGATGAAAAGTTGTTTTCGTAGACGTTCTGAATAACTTTGCAGTATTAAGAACCTATACCAAAATTATAAAGATGTTGTTTGTTTGTTTGAACGCGTTACTTTCTGAAAACTTCGACCAACATCTAAAAATTATTTTATTCTTTGCGGTTTACAGCCTGTTTACTGGAGAAAGTATGTAAGAAGACTAAAATATATACAAAGATTATATAACCTCACGGAGCAACTAACATTTAAATAGTTAGACGATATGTTAAGACGGGTTAAGCCCTGGGGTGTTTTTTCAAAACGCAGATCATAAAATGGCAGACCATCTTTCTAAATTTCGAGACAATTTGTCTGTTAACCAGAGAATCATAAGGTCTATATTAGTTTATATGGAGTTTAAGCCGTTATGGTTTTCGACAGTCCAGGGGTTAAAGACGATGGGGCGTATGGGGCGATTCGTGAAATGGCCGAGGTCGGATAAGCCTCACAATGGGGACCATAAATAACCGAGAAGTATGAATGCCAATGTCACCTATGTATGATTGACACTCGGCGCAATAGTCCTGCTTTGTATGGAGTTTGTTTAAACCTGTATTGACTACATGCTATGACGTTATGGCGTTTAATTTTATTATAAAGAGCGAATTTTGTCAAAACCAAAAAGCTATTGAAATACCAGAGTGATTCGCAAAAAGGATTAATGAAAAGCTGTTTTCGCTGACGTTTTGATTAAGCTTGCGGTATTAAAGACAAAGGGATACGCGTACGGATCTCACTCAACCCTTTGGAACACGCAATGGGCCTGCAAATGACTTAAATTTATTAAGGAAACATCAGCTCAAGTTTTACACTCGGAGTTGGTGACGTCAAGCGAACCGCGCAGACATATTCTATTTTGGGATAATTACATAGAAGCTGTTTATAGTAAAACCGTGTGATTGTTTATATTAGATTTTTGTGGAGTCTTGGTAGCAATTGGGAGTGCAGTCGCGATTTTGAGACTTCCAAAAAGAGGGCAGTATTATTGAAAATATACAAAATCTTTATTATCTTATATTGTTATTTTTTATACTTTACTAACTGACCCGGCCACGCGTTCCTTTGGCTCAGTTATTACATGTTAAATTAAAATTATGACAACCTATTTTCAAACTCAACATGTGGTGCCATCTATGATATATCTATAACATTCGGACCTACAGTTTTCTGTCCACAAAGTAATTTAAAGTTGCAATATATTCGAAACTGATGAAATTTACAATTAATAACAATTCTGAAAATTTCATTAGTTCATCTCCGGCGGATAGCTCGAATTAAATTTTTTTATTATTATTTATTTTTAAATTAATACTTTATAAAAAAAATATGAACGTTAATTCTATAGCCAAGAAATGGGTCCACTTGACATGATCTTACTCATCACTAAACAGTAACGCAAAAATATTGTATATACGCGTAGGACTTACCTGATATCTGTCTAAAGCAATCGCTGTAATGGATATAGTAGATACAAATATTGATATAGCTTGTATAGCACCGCAGGCTTTGCACAGGCTTGGCCAGTCCGGCAATGGCCAATGTTTCGTCAAAAGTTCCATAAGAGTGAGCGGTGTGCCCACACAGCAGACCAATGCATCCGAAACGGCTAAGTTGACAATAAACATGTTCCTGGCAGTACGCATAACTGGTTTTCTTACTACCTGAAATAAAAATAAATAAATAATTAAATCAACAATCATTTATTTCATTTGGCAGTTTGCCTATTCAGAAAAAAAAAACATTGAAATAATTGTATTGTAGTAACTGGATGTGAAGTTTTATTTATCGCTGTTTTTTTGGAGGCTTGCGGTTCAAATCAAATCAAAAACACTTTATTCAATCTAGGCCCTAAGAAGGCACTTATGAACGCCAAAACTACCACCGGATCGGAAAACAACCCAGTCATCGAGAAGAACCGGCAAGAAACTCGATCTGGTTTATCTTTTTATATATAATATTTAGAATATATTGGGTAAATGTCACAAACGTTTTTAATGGATGCACAGAGGTGAGTTAATTCCAGACATCACCATCGTTCACATATTGATCCACTCTATAATAGCCTTTTGACACCAAAACCCGCTTGACATGGCGCTTAAATTCGCAATCCGGCAAGTCGGTAATGTCCTTTGGGACTTTGTTGTAAAATCTAACACTATTTCCCAAAAAACTGTTACTGGTTTTACTAAGTCTAAAACGTGGGACAACCAGTTTGTTACAGTCTCTAGTATTTAGATTGTGCCGGTTTTTTTATGGAATTTAGCTTTTCAAGGTTCTTACGGACATACATTAAATTGTCAAGAATGTATTGGGAGGGCACAGTTAAGATACCGTACTCCTTGAACTTGGTCTTTAAGGATTCGCGAGGTCTCATATTGTAAATTGTTCGAACTGCCCGTTTTTATAATAAAAATATGGTGTCTACCTCAGCTGCTGTCCCCCACAACAGAATGCCATAAGACATAAGATTAACTGGCAGTAAACTCAGATTAATCTAAAACCAACGTAGACTACTGAGAGATGTATAAGTAAAGATGAGAATTATTGCGTTTTTTACTTAGCACACTAAGTTTTAATTTGTGCACGATAGATATTACTATAAACTGATAAAACGCATTTCACGGAATAAAAGCGATTTATAATATTTTGCCGTCAAACAAAATAGCTACGGAATATAACGACTAGTCATTGCTATAGCAGAAATAATACTTCGAAATAATAGCTAAATCTACGAATCTAGCTATATAAACCGTCTTTAACCATTTCTTTTTATTGGCGCACGGTTAGTTCGCTGGACTATGTCTGATGGTAAGCATAGTACAATTCAAAAACAATAGCGACCATCGAGAGACACACTATCCATCACCGGGTGCCGCTGTCATGCCGGCTTACGTAAGTGTCTCTTCACGTTGCGCTTGAAAGACCCCATGTCATAGGAAGGAGGAAACACACTGGCCGGAAGATTGCTCCACAGCTTCACGGTACGACAAAGATAAGATCTAGCGAGCTTTTTAGTTCGTGCCCAGATATGATTTAGCGTAAAACTGTGTATCCGAAGACCAGCGCGCGTAGTGCGGTTATGAAAAGGAGAAGAAGGGATCAAATTGAATAACTCTTCAGAACACTTGCCATGATACAGACGGTAGAACACGCTTAGTGAGGCAATGTCTCTGCGCAACTGAAGCGGCTCTATAAACTCTGTAATGTCTGCATCATTAACAATGCGGACAGTCCATCTCTGCAACCTGTCCAAGGTATTCAAGAGGTACTTTGCCGAACCGTCTCAGAGATGCGAACAGTAATCCATGCAGGGCCGAACTTGTGCCTTATAAAGGAGATATAGCTGTTCAGGCGTGAAAAACCGTCGCACCCTGTTCAGGATTCCGAGTCTTCATGATGCAGTGGAGATTACACTCTGGATATAATCCCTGGGATTGAGGTCGCTGCGAATATCAATGCTTAAGATATTGAGGCTGTCTTGAATTGCGAGCGCAACGTTCTGAAGAGCTGGAAGGGGGTAAATAGGGATCTTTGAATATATTTCAATTTAGTTCGTTTTCATTTACAAAATATACACATGTTTATATTAGACTAATCAAAAAACCTATTTTTTTTTTCCATTTTTATTTAGAATCGATATTCGAACTATTTAGGTTTAACATTATAATTATAGCAGCTTTGTCGTTTACAAAATTATTGAAATTCTCTTTATAATAATAGCTATATATTATTTTAAAACCACAGTATATAACCTATTGCTGGGCTTTGGTGTTAAGAAGTATTGTTTCATAGAAATATTTTCTAAATAATTTCATTTACATGTTAAACCTGGTGAAATATATGAAAAAACTGATATGATACGATACGGTATCTTTATTTGAATGTTTATCTTTCAATCAGGCTTAAACGGCTGGACGTATATTCATATTGTATTTTTTAAGTTAAAAATTATAAACAAGTATGCAGTTTGCCTTATGTTGAATAGCCACTGCAACTCATAGCTATTTACAACCAACGACAGAGGAATTGGCTGTTCTAAGGTCAGTTACAATATTTTAAAGTCATTCTCAGTGGTCGCGATAGTTCCTGGATTATATTGTGCTGCTATGTGTCAACATTTTATCGTGTTAATGTAAAGAGAAAATACATGATTCCATTCAAGATGACTTAACTCCAGACTAACTAAACTGCTAATACATTATTACATAATTAAAAACCCAGAGAACAAAATCGAGACCGCTAGGCTTACTTCGATTGCGCCACAATGCCTGCCATCACCACTTAACCTCTATGACTTTAAATCGATTGTAATAATAAGTCAATGTAAATTAAGAGAATTAAATAGAAGATATATAACGCAAGAGTATGAAAAGGACAAATTTTGGGGATATAAAGAAAGAATGATAATCTTAGGAAAAGGTTGAGATGTGTAAAGAGGAACATCTTATCGGATGGGTCGACTGAAGCCTAAACCAATCCAGTTTCGGATCAAGCAGGTACTGCTCCCGGCCAAGATATGGTCACTTCTCGGCCAGTAAAATCTTGCAGTACATAATAGTCACCCAGTTAAGCAGTGAGCTTTAAAAGCGCGAAGCAACTACAATAGTACTTATTGGTAGTGTTAACAGGACTGCTTCAGCCGACTAATCCAACTAATTTAAAGCGCCATCTGTTTGAGAGTAATGAAACTTATAAATAATAGCAATAATCAATATTGAATACCATTTAATTTGTTATCAAAAATATTGAGGCCATTAATAGAAATATAAATTATCCTATCTCTCAAGTTGGACCAAATTATATATCAATGCCAACTTTCATGAAAATCGGTTGAGTAGTTTCGGAATTCATTGTGGACAAACATCATGACACTGGATTTTTATATATTTAGATATGCGATGTATCGATGTCAAACATATGCCAAACAAAATCCAGACTAGTTAAAAGTACGAAGTAAACTTGACACTGGTCTGATAATGTTTGTGTCCAGATAAACCTTTTGTTCTGTGCTATCTCGCGTCCAAACGATCTGTCCAGCAGGTCAAATTACGATAAGACCATAGTATCAGGTAAAAATGTACATTAATGTTATCTATACATGGATTTGTAATACGAGAAATCGATAAATAACGGCCAACATGTTGGTCTGCAAACCACATATACGTTGTCTGATCTTATAATGTAATGTGGCGTAGTTTATCACTATGGCGGGTGTTATATATACGATGGTCGCAATCGAGACGGACATAATTGTATGTCCTGCCTCCTGACTATTCTTACTTAAAATGATAATTGGGCAGTAAAAGAAGAGGATGAGTTCAACTTAGTATTCTGGTTAATTTTGAAGAGAAATAGATGGACACACTATTGACGCGGTAAACATTAATTTTCGGTATTATTTTATAATTTATCTAAATATATAAAAATCTAGTGTCATGATATTTGTCCACGATGAACTCCGAAATTACTCAACCGATCTTCATAAAAGTTGGCGTTTATGTATAATTTGGACCAACTTGACACATACGATAATTTATGTTTCGATTAATGAAACCTTAATATTTTTAGTTACAAATTAAATGATGTCAACGTTGATTTTTTTGGGGCTCACTTAATTGTGGTTGGCGCCCGTATCAGTGTGGGGACCCAGATGAAGTTACTGGGCCTCATCCTGGATGGGTGCTGGCGGTTCGAGCCCCATTTTAAGGGCGTCGTCATTCTCGGGGCGGCGGCGGCACTCGGCCGATTGCTCCCAAACATAGGGGGGCCGAGTGCCGGGTGTCGCCGACTCTATATGGGAGTCGTGCGGGCGATGGCCGTCTATGGGACCCCGGTGTGTGTCGACGCTCTCCGTGCCACCAAACTTGCGGGCGTTGCGCAGTGCGCAGCTTATCGTGGCGCAGAAGGCGGTTAAGGGGTACCGCACCGTGGCCTTCGCGGCGGCCTGTGTGCTCGCCGGCTCCCTACCTCGGGAGCTGGAGGCGAGAGTTCTTGCCGCCGTGTATGAGTTTACGGCGCCAAGGAAGAGAATTGGTGGGTCTCCAGCACCCAGGGAGATAGATGCAAAAAGGCGGTTGGAGAGGGAGGGGGCTATGGAGCGGTGGAGGCAGGACCTGGCGGACGCACGTTACGGGCGTTAAACAATTTAACCGTCCGTCCGGTCTTGCCGGAATGATGAATCAGGGAGTGGGACTCCCTGTCGTGTCGACTGGTGCAGGTACTCACCGGACATGGTTGTTTCGGGTGGTACCTGCACCGGATTGTTCGCAGGAAGTCGAACGCCGCATGCCATGAATGCGGCGTTGCGGAGGACACTGCGCAGCATATTCCGTCAGAGTGTGCTGCCTGGTAGGGACAGCGCTGCATTCTGGCTCCGGTGGTAAGGGCGGATTTATGGCCGAAAAACCACACTCGGCAGCGAGCAGGCGTGGCAAGCGATGGTCACCTTCTGCGAGGAGATCATCTCGCAGAAAGAGGCGGCGGTGAGGGCTCGCAAAGATGATCCTCTGAGCGACCCTCTCCACCGTCGAAGGACCGGCAGGAAGAGGCGGCAATTTGCCCAACTCCTTCCGCCACCGTAGTCGGACTTGAGGGGATGGGCCAGGGGGCCCATCTCCTCATTGCACAGGTCCGAGTGACGAGGGGAGACAGCTTGAGCGTACTCAGTCTGTTTCCCTATTACGTAAGAGCCCAGCGACCACCTTCTGCCGGACGGAGCGCTGGGGCGACTGTCCAAGATTAAGTAGCTAGTGCGATCCCTGTCATAACAAATATGGTCTGTCGGTACACCGTGGGGTTTTAGTCCATGCGAGTCGGATATAACCCACTCTGTCCCCCGGCAGGGTTGGTATACTTAAAGGATTTCCTCACGTTGATAAAAAAAGGTTTTATTTTTTTAATTCGTTGGCAATAACTGAGCCACAGCAATGCGTGGCCGGTTCAACTAATTCTAATATATACTAACAACGTTAATAATGCAGAACACACCATATTTTTTTAAAGTACGCATTAGTCATTACGATCTAACACAAAATATTGTGCTATGGATTTCAATATTTCTTTCTCTGCATATATATCTACAGACTGAAAGTTTAGGCATTAGCAATATTTATTGACGATTCTCTGCACTCAATTCTCGTTCTAAATCAATTTCAAAAATAGATGTTTAAAAAATCTGATCTAATTATCATATATTCAAAATACAGAAATTATACGCAATTCTCTACGCGTCTATGTTAAATCACAGTGTTGAATGACCGTCGGATGAAGTGAAAGTGAATGTGGGAACATCGTAAACAAAACAAAAGGGTTTATTGTCCGTTTTATTACCGAAGTTTATTAACTCCGGGTCGCCCCTTGAAGCTTTAGGCTGTAGTCATTGCACCTAGGTTTATTACGTTTATGTTTATACTTTTGAAAGTCTTAGAACAAACTTTAACTTAGGTTCTCTTTGTGGTTTATTAGTACTTGTTTTGATATTATTATTTTAGAATAGAATATTTTAAGCGACTAACCTAACAACTGGTATATATAATCACATTCTCTCACAGCCTAAATAAAACCTGTATATACATTTTTAGCTATCGTTTTTTCGTTACACATCTTAGTTTTATAAAATCTAATTTACATCGTTCCAAAATGGATTTAACTTCAAAAATACTTACTGATATAACAACGAGAGCATTACCAACAGCGCCGATGACTACCAGGATACCATAAAACGTAAGAAGCAAAGCTCTGGTGGGGTCGTCGACTTTTCTGTTCTGTGAGAATTTCTCCAAGAGCACGTTCGGATCCTGAATGCCTTGCGATGCTTCGATTAGCCATCTTGCTGAACCGTTCAGGGTTAGGTTCATGTTTGGATCTAAACTCTGGAACAAAGATATTTTTACTTTTAAAGATAAAAGTTAATAAATGATTACTTAAACTTAAAGTGTCCTATAACTTCAGTGTTGAAACAAAAAGGTAGTCATCTTATTAGAATGTTCTAGAGAGTTTTATAAACCATGTTTATGAATAAATAAAAACCGTTATATTACACTTTAATATCTCTTTAAAAACTATGAAATAATTTTATAAAATACAACAACTGTTTATAATGTATACTTAATACTGTCCGCTATTATAATAATTTATACTTAAAAATAAAATCTAGTAGTGGAGTTATTGAAGGTGTATTAATGTATAATGATTTTAATTTATTAAAAATATTTCATATTTTTATTTATTTATTTAATATTTTACCATATTAAAAACAATAAAATATACAAAGGTTAATCACTACATATTATAAAACAAAGTCCTCGGCCACGTCTGTCTGTTTGTTCGCGATAAACTCAAAACCTACTGAACGGATTTTCATACAGTTTTCACCAGTAGATAAAGTGATTCATGAGGAACGTTTTGGTATATAATTTATCAAGGATTTTTTTTATAATCAGGGCTGGACAACGTCTGCCGGGCCCGCTAGTATTATATAAGAAATAAAAGTATTTACTGTTAAAGTGATTTCCAAAATAATATATAAGGTTACTGAATACATCTATTAATATCTCTATAATAATATAACAGAATGATCTAAAAAAAAAACTATAAAACAAAGTGCTTTTCGCGTCTTTCTATTTGTTCCCTTAGTTTGCGTACACCACGCAACGGATTTTGATACGGATCCCACTATCGTTTGCATAATTTATTTCGGACGGTTTACCTTAAAAATACACGTATATTATCTTTACTAGTCTATATGATATTATAAAGCTGAAGAGATTGTCTGCTTGGACGCGTTAATCTCAGGAACTACTGGTCCGATTTGAAATTTCATTGTTAGATAGGTTATTTATCGAGTAATCCTTATATGCTATATATTATCACGTTAAGACCAATAGGAGCGGAACAGCAATGAAGAATGTTCCAAAATCGTATTTTTTTTCTTTCCTCTGCGTGTTAGCGTTAGCCCAAAGTAACTATTCCATGCGGACGAAGTCGCGGGCAGAAGCTAGTATTTCTATAAGTGAAAACTTGTAATTAGCCTTTAAGTAAGTTACTGTTTTGTTATTCATTCGTGTTGGCTGTAAGTTATCCTACATAAATAAAAAAAAAACGTTACGAGTTATATTTAACGGAATTATACATGCCAAAAATATCTACAAAAAAGTTCTGGGTGCTATATATATAAATCCTAAGGATAACCAACATTAAACACTTTTATCTTTTAGATATTATTAAAAAAAATGGTTATTTGCGACGGTAGTTTGATCAACATTATATTGATCCTTATTCAATGTAATTTTTTTAGTCACATATTTTTTGTAGATAAAAATTATCCTTTGTAACCTATCGTGTCAATGACCATATGTATATATATAACTGTAAATACCAAAGTTCAGTAATAAATAATAGTTCTACATGGATCCCACATTAGTACATTGCATCCTTATAAAACTGGGGCAGTTCGTTAGTTTACAATAAAATCGAAACTTCCAAAACCTGATACCATAAATCTATTGAATGTATATGATAAGCAAAACGGACTATACATTGACAATTAAGCAAAAATGTTTGTACAAAATAATGTATTTACTAAAATATATTTGAGAGACAATGAAGTAGTTGATTGTGATGCCAAACGAATAACAAAAGAGATCACCTTACACCCAAATGTATATTATTCTCGGGCTATGTTACAAAAAGGCCAAATAACTTCAATTCCCGTGGCATTTCAACTGTATTATCTGAGGATGATATTGTTATTACTGGATATACAGAAAGCACAAAACAATATAATAATAAGTGTAATCTCTTTTGTGACCGAGAGGATATGTTTGAATCCGTGCGTCTACCTACTTACCTATCTTGCGTTTCAATTTAGAATACAATCGGGGATTGCTCACAAAACGGATTGCATTAAAAAAGGGTTCGGTTTCTCCCAATAGTAAAATCACGTAGGCTATTTCGTATAGTTCGTGGTTTTGAACGGTTAGATCGGTGGAATGTCGATTCCACTATCGCTTTTTTACATTTCGGTGTGTTACTAAGTATTTTTCCAAGAGTTGGTACATTTACTTATTTCATTGCTAACGCAGTGTTATTAAATAAAATTAAATGAAGAAATTGTTTGTTTCAAGGTAAATGTGACAGTTTTTAAATATTACTTCATTTGTCATCTTCTTACCCTTATCCAACCTAAGTAGGGTCGGCGCGATGTTTTCTCCTACACTCCCCTCTATCAGATGTCATCTCAACATTCATATCTTTTACACACACATTCCTCACACAATCTATCCATATCCTTATTTGGGTGTTCCTCTAGTCCTATATACGTCCACCGTCATGCATGACTTTCATTTCTCTTCATGACATGCCCATACCTGACTAACTTATTACTCCTTAATTTTTCCATCAATCGTGTTACTTTCAAAAGATTTAAATAGCCATACATTGTTTGCCCCATTGATATTAGTGTCTAAGTCTTTCTATGTGGAGGTTTTTTTTTTATTTATTATTTATTTATTATAGGTATTTGAAAGTACAATGCAATCCAGAAAAAAATAACTATTATCGTGAGGTATACAATTCCGCAGTGAATAAAGGCTATTGTTTGTCCCATTGATATTAGTGTCTAAGTCTTTCTATGTGGAGGTTTTTTTTTTATTTTATTATAGGTATTTGAAAGTACATGCAATGCAGAAAAAATAACTATTATCGTGAGGTATACAATTCATATGTAGTCACTGCAGTGAATAAAGGCTACTACCAAGATGACAAAGCTGTTTTTTTTTACAAATTTTTCAAATCATTCACATATAAATAATATTCGTGAAGATTCACCCGTTATGGTGCCATCAAAAATATTTATACAATAAATCAAAGGATAAGTTATTATTCAAAGTTTTTAAATCTTAAGGGACAACCACGTATCTTATTATAATTTTGAGCTACATAGCATCGTGCACAATAACCCTTGGTTTAAGGAGATATACATATGTCACCGAAGCATACTTAAAGAACACTCAGAAACGTCTACGTGTATTATTATTTCCAATATTACCATTTTAGAAACCCACTAGTACATCCATCTCTCAAGCAGATAAGTTTTGCCCTACACAAGTTTCATGTAAAATTAAGAAGCTTATTTAATTTGGATATATAGTGTCTTACGTGACAATAAAAATTTTACGTGTCACTTAAAGGTATTTTCATTTATTGTATCTAATAAAAACGATCACAGATAAATACACTTTTTGTTAATAGTAGAGTTGAAGTTTCATCCCACTCTTCAATTCTTACGAGTAGCTCTTAATTGCAGTTTCTAAAATACACTAACTGATATTGTACATAATGAATTTTCGACTTAAGAATGGAACTAGCTACGGGATCTGTAATAATTACTCTAACATTACATTTAGGTCTCTATCTCTTGAAATACTATGTTCCCAAACTGCTGTGGCAGAGGGCGGACACGATGCTTTTCCATCTTGTCGTGTAGGTGGCTACATGTTTCACGTTCATCCAAGAATGCCCAATTTTAGTAGCCTCCGCGAGTGCAATTCATCGCCACGTTTACTTAGATCGGCCACATCTCCGCCTATTCAGTATTGGGTACTTCTTGTTTGTTAAGTTGCAATAATAATGTAAAATTACAAACCGAACCGAGAGGACCGACCGAAGTACCTAATAATAGTCGACTATTAACATCATTGGGCATATCCCTATTCGAGTTGTCAAACGATCGTATTTAAAACTGACCGAAACTGACTGTTCGACCATAAGCAGTAAAAGTTAAGTGTCTCCACGCCGTGAGCCATAATTAACGTTTTTAGATGCTGCTGACTTCGTATAGCCTGTCACGTCGACTAAGCCACTAAGGGAAAGTGGACGTTCCGCAAGACCGGTCAGTGGTTACAAATTGCAGACCTTTTCCAACTTGGGGTACACGAATACTGGGTGTAATCTCTATAGTCCTAGGTCCTTCGAATGCTCGTAGCCCACCAGCCCGTTTAGTTGATGTCAATCACCTACACCGCCTATCATGAGGATTCCAGTTCAACGTTTGTTTACTGCTACTTAGGTAGGGTCATAATTATTCAGTCAAAGATCAGACTAGTTGGTCCAGAAATTATATTCTATGATTTTAATTATAAATAGTGAAATCTACGGAGGAATCAACGTCGGAAGTAACAATATCATACCTATTTTTCTCACAATCCAACGCTGTCCCAGCATAAAGAGTGCAGTTGGCAATAATCATTTGCACACGATCCGTGACAATGCCGCCTTTAGAAGCAATCTACCAGTGAGTGACCTAATAAGATTTGGGGTCCATTGCGATATAACCATAGTATAAATACAATATCAGGTGGAATGCATGTCCGGTACCTTTTCCTTCTCACAAGTCGTTCGAGCGCGTAATTTATTATGTAACGGAATGGTATCCAATTATGTAACAAAACCCATATAATAACATCCGTCTTGGCCCGTCACAGGGAAAATGATTGTAACAACAAACCGACGACCAGATAATCCATTAATCAAGACTCGAAAGCGCAAAATCCACGAGAAGCCAGTCACGGACACTAAATCAATCAGCCGAGATAAATTGCACCATATTTTACTTTGATGTCTAAATTATTGCGAGGAGAACTTAAGTGGCTGTTTACATTGAGAACTTGTTTGTAATTTATAATGGGGGAAAATTGAAACCTGTTGCTTCTACAAAAAAGCCCGTCTTAACGATAATCCTATTTCATATATAAACAGGTTTAGCACAATCTACTCAATTTAACAAGTAATTATTTCTTTAAGAAACTAAATTCTTCCAAGTTACAATTAATAATACAATATGAACAATCTTTAATGTCATTTTAGAGCTTATTTCCTAAAATTGTAAATTAAATATTTCTCATTAAGTAATCGAGAACTTGGCAATTTGTAAACCGCTAACTTTAAATGCTGATGGAACTTATATAAAACCGATAATTTCCTTTTTCATATCTTCAAAAGTAGATTGGAAAAACTTTCCTTTATTATTATTCAGACTGCTTAAAATCAACTTTACAGGTTACGTCTTATGGTTCAGGGTGCAAATGTCAATTATGTATTGTCATTTTTAAGTAAGATCTTCTAGTTTTTTTGTATATACATAAATGTAGATACTGAAGTATTACCTGTCGTAAATAAAAATAAAACAAAATTTATATACAAACAGGTTAATGCTAAATGACACTGCGTCGAATTTTTTGGTATTTTTTTAAACGAAATTAATCATAATTTGTTACCCTTCCTACTGTTCATATCTCGAATACTTTAAAAGGTTCTTTGGACGTACATAGCATTCATTAAGAGTCATCTAATTTAGACAAAACTTTAGACAGAATTTGTATTACAGACTTATTACGAATAGTTGCTACATGCAAATATGTTCTAATTTTCTTAAGATATTGCACTTTTATTGACAGGTTTTTCCGTTTTTGTATAATGGTTTCATTCTAGTATGGCACGATTTCCATATGACGATGCTTTTAAGATGGCCTGGAAGTCCGAAAAACGATAACGAGGTCTATCATCTTTGTGTCACAATATTTTCCATTAATTAAATACAGGAGTAATTTACGATTAAATAAAATCACTGTCTTATACTTCTTTGCTTAAAAACAGATAAAAAATACACGCTCTTATCGGTATAGGGTAAAGAGCAACGACTATGCATAAATTTCGTAACGTTCGCATACAAATTTATCGACTATTGTTCCATGAATAAATCTAAATTGATTGATCTTTACATAATACTTCTTTATACGTACGTGTAAACACGATGTTTCGTTTATTCACAAGGAATTTCTTTTTATTATACCACTAGCTGTCCCCCGCGGCTCCACACGCGTTTTTTTTTAATGTATTAAATAACTATGGTGTCATAGATACAAATGTTTTTGAAAAAGCATTTCTGGAATGTACACACCTACTTACAATTTTACATTATGCCATCTACTGTAACATGTAACGTGTACATTAGATATGTGAATACGAATAGTATATCGAATGGGATGGGATTTATCATCAGCAACATACCTGGAACTTTAATCTACTATGTACCAACCTCAGTGCTCATTAACACTATATAAGAAAATAATGAAAATTATAAACTATATATTATCGAACAATATGTGTTAAATTGTTTATTATATATACATAACATGCCCATATTGTCGATATAATTGTATTATTCTTATAAGTTGCTATAATTACTGAGTTACGTAGATTCAAACGCGGTAAATAAAACAAAATGACCGCCAAATTGATCAAAATGATAATATATGTAATTCAAATTACATACATTTATTCTTGGAGTCCAGTACAGCGCACGTCTCACGCGCTTGTTTACAGTAAACAAACTATTTTTATTAAATTCACACGAACGAATGCACAGGTAACAGTTCATCACTTCATAGTGTAAAACAAAGTCCTCTGGTCTGTCTGTTTGTCTGTTCGCGATGAAGTCAAAAACTACAGAACAGATTTTCATGCCGTTTTCACCAATACGTAGAACGGTTCATGGGGAAGGGTTAGGTATAATTTGTCAAGGTTTTATTTTTATTATCAGGGCGGCACAACGTCTGCCGAGCCCGCTAGCTTAAAATAAAATAGCTCATTAGCTAGTTATCTGCCAGTGAAAGTCCCGTGAAAATCAGTTCAAGCATTTTAGATATTCTACTGCGGCCGAAGGCGAATAAAAAACCAAAATGACTTTTTATAAGGTCTGCTATCTACCAGTGGTTATCCCGTGATAATCAGTTCAACCATTTCAGAAATAGCAATGCGGACAAAGCCGCGGACACATAATATAGAATATGTCAACCGCTATAATTTCGGCTATCTGCCAGTAAAATTCTCGTTAAAATAAGTCCAGCCGTTTTGGAGATTACCCGGAAGTAACAAACAGACAAAATATAATAATATAAAAATATCGGCCGAATATCAAAACCTTTATTTTTGTTATTTGTAGTTACATACATTCACCAAAAAGTTATTATTGATTTTTACATACACACATTTTATTATTATAATACGTAATAGAATGCATATAAAAAATTGGAAACAAAACCGAACCGACTGGATCGCGACCACCGTACACCAGGTGGAACACCCGCCACAGTGACACGTTTGGGCGTATCGCGTTCCGGGATCAGCCGGTGTATATCCAGCAACCGGGGGGGGGGGGGCCTGTCCTGACTGGGCCGCTTTCAGGCCGGCATGACAGCGGCGACCGGCGATGGATAGTATGTCTTTCGGTGGTCGCCATTGTTTTTGGATTATACTGTGCTTACCATCAGGCATAGTACAGTCACTTTGCCGAGCTACAATAAAAAAAAAAAAAAAAACTAACATAGAATAAACTTTTTGAATAGGAACACAAAATAATCTTTGAAAATGCTTGCGATAGAAACTTACCACGTTACCATGGCAACGTATGTAATACTAACGCTAAGACGAAGCAATCAAAACGAAAAAAGTCCCCGATTTTGAAACATTCTCTATTGGTGCTTCGCTCCTATTGGGCTTAGCGTGATGATATATAGCCTAAAGCCTTTCTGGATAAATGAGCTATCTAAAACCGAAGGATTTTCTCAAATCGGACTGGTAGTTCCTGAGATCATAGCGTTCTACCAAACAAACAAACAAACAAACTCTTCAGCTTCATATATTAGTATAGATTATCAAGTAAAGTTACTAAGCAATTATCATCGTTGTCAACTTCTTCTTTAGTCTCTTAAAGAAATCTTGGTTACAAAATGAGATTTGCCTAATTTATCATTTTGAGACAATGGAGATTGTTCAAATAATATGATAAATAAATACAAAATGTTCCATCTTCCACTTTCTTTTGTCATCCTTCAATTCAGTATTCACACTTTTTATGCACACACTAGGAATTTACCACGTCTTCGCGTCTTCTGTCTAGTAATTTTTTCGACTACTTTTTTTGTATATAAAACAATACCTGATGGTAAATGATGAATTGTGTATACGAACTTTTATACCCTGTTCCACCAACCTAGCGGTTGAATTTCCAAAAATCCTTCTTTAGTGCTCAACTACAATATACGAGAAATTCGAATGCAAATTTTCACGATCCTAGTCCCAGTAATTTGGGCTGTGCGTTGACATGTCTGGCAATTATTCTTTTATATATACACAATATAGTTTAAATTCACATAGTTCATCCATACCTTTTTCAGTGTTTTCAAAATAAACCAACCACTTATAGGTATAAGTACTTAAGACTTGTGATCATATGATTTTAATATCTCATCATGAGATGTTCATGCCACGCTAGCTGTTACTCCTGATCTCTAAAAATCGCTCAACGCGGGTAAAGAAGTTTTTTTTTCTTCTGAGGAGGATACCGCGTAGCACACTCTGTCCGAGTATGCTGCGTGGAAGGGGCAGCGCCGCACTCTGGCTGCGGCGGTAGGGATGGAGAATTTATTGCTGCCGAGTGTGATTTCGTCCATACTCGGCAGCGAACAGGCTTGGCGAGCTAAGGCCTCCTTCTGCTAGGAGGTTATCTCGCAGAAGGAGGCGGCGGAGAAGGCCTGAAGGTAGATTTTATGAGTGGCCCTCTCCGTAAGAGGAGGACCGGCGGGAGGAGGCGGCGGTTTGTCTACCTCTTCCCGCCACCGTAGGCGGACCTGAGCTGGTGTGTACCCAGTGTGCCCCTCTATAGGTAGGAGCCCGATGGTCACCTTCCGCCGGGGGAACCGTTGGGGTGGCTATATAAGGGGACTAACTCAGTTCGAACCCTTGCCGCCCCAACAATACGGTCGGACGTACACCGTGGGGTTTTGGTCCGTTAGACTCGGACATAACCCCCCCTCTTCCCCGGGAGGGTGGGTATCCATAAGGATTTTCTCACGTTAAGAAAAAAAGGGTAAAGAAGTTTTCACTCCAAAAATATATCATCATTTCTGGTATATTTAAACTTAACTTTGAATAACTACGTTTTATTTCCCTACGTTAAACTCACTTAAACTAAACGTTAACTCGTGACAACACAAGAATGAATTTGCTGGTACCAGCTCGTGTAGCATATGTAATTGTACGAATTTCTGACGCTTCTATAATAAAAGCTTTTACGTCTAAAATACGTTGGAAGCGGTTTATATTGTCGTAAACTTTATTATACGGTATGAGGTAATAACTGATGTATTCAATTGAAGTGCCTCGTAACATAAGTACGTTACGTTACATAGTACTTTTTGTGTACTGTTATATACGAGGATATACGTATATTCTCTGATATTTATGACTTCCTTTCAGCATATCATAGGAGAATATAATTTTAATCGGTTTTTGGCTATAATACCACAAGAAGATTTAGTCTATTATTGCTTAAATCCTCGTATAAGTCATGGTGGTCTAGTGCTCTGACCAGTTGAATATCATTCCGATGTCCACAGGTTTAAACCCCGACATATAACAATGAAGTTTTCGAAATTCGCGCACATTTACTAATTTAAATTGGTAACACTGTCGGTTGACGCTTGTATGGTATCCTTTGTGCTCGACACTGGCTCGACAATGCTCACGTATTAGCAACTATAGCACAATCGTCCACACGCACCCGCGGCTCTCACGACAATGACATTTGCTATTTGCTTACCAACACGGGAACACACGAGACAGCGTATGTATGCTTTACCGCATACACTACAACGCTGAAGGTAAACTTAAGGAAACCTGAACCTGAGAAATGTTCTTGTAGTACTACTATATGTGGGAATACATCGAACTGTGGATTTCTCAGTTTGAAATCGCCAATACTTTGTGGACTGGCGTGGCAATTATGCCCAAACCTTTCATTGGGAAGAAGTCTTTGGCCCTGCAGTTGCTATCTTACAGGCTGATTATAATGATGATTGCTTAAATTGTTAGAAATGATGGTGAAAATCTAATAACAGTGATAATAACATTTTGAAATGTAATTAGGTTTAATTTGTTTTCATGCGTTTACTAGAAGTGTCTTTAGTAAAAATATTATGTTTTCTTTTAGACATTATATTTTGACGATTCTTATAGCATGAAAATAACTTTCCAATAATATACAAAGGCAGATTGGAACAAAAAGTTCAGATATCGTTTCACGTAAACCTTTGGGATACATTGATGTATATTGAAACTGTAACGCGGGAGATATTTCTTTGTTTCATGGAGCGATATTTCATCAAAGTTATGTTCTTATAGGGCGATGAAATACATTTTTTCACTCTGCATATTACGTTACGAACTCCCTTATATCTACCCTGAATATATTACGCTTAAGTTACGGTTTGTTTAGGCGTAACCCTGAAGACCGTACGCTTTTATACATTATTCTTATAGAGGTATCTAACTATTTTATTTTTATAGTATTATTTAACCCCTACAGAAAAGTCTAAATGATAGTCTGAAAAGTACTGTATCGCTCAGTGAAATTTGATCAAAATTGTTTCGACCGTTTCGGAGATTACTTTCGACAAGAAGACAACGGACAGTTCAACCGTTCAGTATACACTTCGTCTAAACTACGTGTTCTGGATAAAGTCTATGCTATTTTTAAATTGTTATTCAAACATTCCGCTTAGACAATTTTTTTTTATCAATGGAGTCAAACGAACAGATGGGTCACCTTATGTTAAGTGATCACCACCGTCCATACACACTTGCAACACCAGGAGAGTCGCAAGTGCGTTGCCATCCTATGTTTGGGGGAGGAGGGGATGGGAAAAGGGGAGGTGAGGGGAAGTGGATATCCGGCGCTCTCACTAACCGAACGAAACGCAACAATGCAAGCACTGTTAGTTCACGGCGGTGTTTCTGTGGGTCGGATGGTAGTACCCCGGGCGAGCCGACCCATTTATGCTGAAACCAGTAATAGCTTCAGCGTGGCTCTACCATCTATAATACGATATATATGACCACCTATATGAGAAAGTATTATTAATAAGACAATTAATGATATAAATATGAATTTAGTTTGTTTGATTGTTTCAGTGGTTTAAATACAATATATGTTAACTTAATTATTAGTGTCAGAAACCATAAGAGATTATTATATTAAAAAAAATCCAGACTTCACTGATTAAATATATGTTGAGTCCGTACATTGTTTTCATTCTTGAATTATAACATAACTCAAAATATCAATCTAACTATATAAAAAAAAAAGAGAAAAAGGCAAGGTCCGTCACATAACTTATGTATGTACGCTAGGCTGTATAAAAAAGTTGACTATTTTTTTATATAAAACAACCCTGAAAATATTGTTCAGTGTACCGAAAAACGACCCAACTACCACGTCGGCTCTTAATTTTAATATTAAAGGGTGCTTCATCACATTTTTTTGTCTATGTGGTTTAGAAAGGATTTTTTTCGACCTTTGGAATTTTGAAATTACTGAACAGCTTGTCCAACCCGTAAGGCTCTTGTATTCTTGTTGGGAATAAAACGATCTACAAAAAAAGTCTAAGTTTAAGATTAAATATACCAGAAATGTTGATATATTATTGACGTGATAACTTTTTTAGCCGCGTTGAACGATTTTTGTTAGAGGAAAATCTTATGGATTCGCGTAGCTGATGACTTCGACATGCTCGTGACGTATTGCGCTTGCGCCAGACTAGCGACGGGTAGTATAGCGGCCTGTGTACATGTTATATTGATATCTCATGTTGAGATTATGCAGTCTTATCATGTTCGATTAATTAATTAATAAAATGTATGTATAATAACGCTCCGAGTGCAAACATATGTTAAAACTAGACCAATATAATTAATTTCAATTACAAATTATAAAATTTGAATAATTCAGATTATATATAATTAATTTAAAACTTCAAAAAAGAACACAGTTATTCCATCGTTTTGAGTTTCCACTTCTATCTGCAGTCCTTATGACTGCCTCGACTTTTATTTTACTTTTTACACTTCGTCGCACCTTGCCGAGGGAGTACTGCCTATGCATTTTATGCTCTCGACCTGGCAGGTGTCGGCCCCTCATCAGGTCCGTCTTGCGGTCTGAGGCTTCGGGAGTAGGGACACTCACTGTCGAACCGGTGGGAGGCGCACCGAATATGAGTGAGCCTCAACCTACTATTTTTACCTTATTTATTTCCCTTTATACAGTGTGTACTCTATTATTTTTATATTACTTATTTTCCTTATCTAGGTATACTTTTATACTAATACTAGCGGGCCCGGCAGACGTTATCCCGCCCTGATTATAAAAAAATCCGTGACAAATTATATACCAAAACGTTCCTCATGTATCACTTTATCCACTGGCGAAAACCGCTTGAAAATCCGTTCAGTAGTTTTTGAGTTTATCGCGAACAGACAGACAGACAGACGCGGTAGGGGACTTTGTTTTATGCTATTTATACTAATATTATAAAGATGAATTTGTTTGCTTGAACGCGATGACCTCAATAACTACTGTTATAATTATGTCAGTGTTAGATAGCTAATTTATCAAGGCTATAGGCTATATCATTCACGCTAAGACCAATAGGAGCGGAGCACCAATGAAGAATGTTTCAAAATCGTTTTTTTTTTCTTTTCTTTTGAGAGCTTTCGCTGCGTGTTAGCGTCAGCCCAAAGTAATTATTCCACGCGAACCACGTTGCAGGCAGAAGCTAGTACATAATATATTTAACAGCAGAAATTAGTATATATTATATATATTTTTTATTGATATATTATTTATTATGTAGCGTAATGTAGTGGATACTTGTACTGGGTTCCAGCCGAAAATCAGCGCTAAGTGTTTTTTTTATCACACTTAAGCGTATTCTAAGCTGGATACCCTTTCATAACGCTGCCATGTGCAGTATTGAATCCATTTTTGTATATTTTGTATCGTATAATGCATTATAAATAAACAATTTTTTTTTCTTTCTATCTAAACTTCAAGGACTTCTGCAGTGCATTTTAATTGTATTTCTAACTAAGAAATTAGGCGCTTTATATTTGTATATATCAAATATTGTACTGAATTTTGATTATGAAACCGCATATTTCGTAAGTCGAATTGTTGTTTTGAAAAAATATATTAAGTATCTAAAATTAAGCGAACGTCATCTATTGAAATGATTTGTTTGTAATACAGACTTTGTGGGTGTGCAAACGTAAAGTATAGTGTCGGGTGTGTCGTGACTTAGTTACTTGGTTACTGTTTATTGCAGTATAAAAATTTAGGTAAGATATCAAATAAAGTATATTAGAAAAAAAGAATCATTCTATCTTTTTCCGTTGCGTTTCTCACATTTATAGACCTAGCTCTTACCAATTCACTTCCTTGGGCGTAAAAACCTTATTAACGACTTCACTAAATTTTTATAGCGCTATAAAAGTATTATCTGTCCTATTACGCGACATAATCCACTTCTATGCTCAATTTCGCTAATATCCTACCAGCCGTTTGAATGTCACTGATTGACAAACTTTCAAGTGTATTTAGCAATTATAGTGTTTATTTTGGGGTGTAAGGGGCGTCGAATAACACCATAAGACGTGAGACACCCAAGCCAACCTCGAACTGGTTTCTCGAACTGGTTACGCTATTGACCTGGCAAGGTCTTAACAGCTTCACCGGACTACTAAGGCGAGCGCTTAAGGCACTCAGCCGATTTTATTTGATAACTAGCTCAAGGGAGCACTGCACGGCACACCTCGGCTTGGGCTGTTGCCTGATACATGCAATTCGCGACCTATCTGAGCTAACCTAACTATTCATACATATATGAGTTGTTGAAACATATATGTGTACCAAGCATACATACCTCAACAACTCTTGTATATATTTCGTATCGGATAATTTTCTAAACTATTTCAGTTTGATAAGGGAAAAGAAAAATAAAACCCTTCAAATTGTATGTGTAAGCGTGTATGCGTGCACGTGTGTGCAGGTGATATGTGTAATGTTGTCGCAGTGATGTAAGATTATGTGTCACTGTATCGCGCGGACAGCGTACTCAAGGGCTCCACGCCAAGGGAACGGACCTAGGCTTGAGCCGCTGCCGAGGGGGGCCTAGTCTGGTGTGCGGGAGCGAAATTTACCCCCAGACCACGGCGGCATGATCTGTGGTTACGTGGGCGTGGGCGTGAACACGCTCTGTTTGGAGACCTATGTCCTTTAATATACCCCAAACAACGCGTATGCAACATTACATGATTATCGGTTCAGTAGTTAAAGCATGAAATTGTTACAAACAAACAAACTCACATTCACATCTAAAATGAGTTATGATATTAGAATAATTGAAGTTCATTTTTACTCATGTGGAAATAAACAATGTTTACCATTTATTTAATGTTCTTCTGTATAGAGGAATAAACAAGCAATCGTTCTTATACCCAATTAATTTTAGTATTTTTATCCTTTTGTAACTCTATAATTACTCTCTAGTTGTTTACTATTTGAAACGCAGACCGTGACGCCTACAAACTATAAATCTGCGATACCGAAACTCAGAACAAATGTTTGTCTCAGCGGGACACAACGTAAAATAACAAAACCCCAAAAAGCTTTTAGTCGTCATATAAAAGGTACCATGTGAAAATATAAACAACCGCCCCCTTGTTACATATTTCTCAACGACAGTGCCATTGCTTATCAATAGTAAAATAATTCAAATACAGATTATTTACCAGTCCACTACAAATAGTAATAACCACATGATTAATGCTTTTCCGTGATTTAACAATGTGTTTTATTACAAACTGTTGTCAAATATTTTGCTTACCAAATAAAAGAGGCGAATCTGTTGTTTTCTTGACGTGATAACGTCATGACTCATTGTCATGTTCCGTCTGAGCCGAGCGTGCAAGCGTGAGCGCGGAATAAGCGATAGAGAGGCGCGATCGGCCTAAGCATTTGTGACATAACTACCTCTCTTCCACTCCATCGGCCGATGCATCCGAGTCGTTATCACGTAAAACTATCGTCCGTAAACCGAATTTACAGACACCCAATTTTTTGCAATATAGTGTTTTATAATATACCTAATCGGGGATTTCGATAATATAAATATTTTTTTTTCATCTTTAGCAACCAATCTCGTACGTTATTCCTGTCATTGTAGTGTAGGTAATAATATTAAAAATGTCTTGTGAAAACTTCAATGTCCTGTCAAGATTGTGGTGGAGTTTATATGGCCCCTCAAAATTCATGCTCCGCGGTATTACTTCACATCAACTTCACTAGTGCACAATAACCAAACTATATTACGTAAAATGACAAGGATATTACAAAATATAGTGTCGAATAACACAAGATTATGAATACAATTAAAATACCTCTATATGACAGACAAAAATTTTGATATCGATTGACAACAATATGATGAGCCCTTTCCTTTCACACCTATTGATTATTGCAAGATGCTTGCTCGTTCATTTATTACCGTAACACTATTATATAATTATTGAAAAAAAAAAACAATAATCGATAACAGATAATCAACAGCAGAATAATCATTTATAGAATAATGCAACGACATTACGGTCAGAGAAACTAACTATCTGTGTAATATCAGAATATGCCAATTTGTGTCTAAACATGTAAATTTGAATGTACATTTAACAACTGAAATATAATCTTAATTTGGCCTTCTGAAGCCGATATTTCAATATTTCTGTTATCGTTTTGCTATTGTGAAATAAGTGACCAGGCGACAAGTTGTAGGTGGTTACTGGTTTGAGCATGAATGGATTTCTCGCCAGGGTACTACCACCCGACCAACAGAAAACCTACGTGAAGTAACAATGCTCTTGCATTGTTGCGTTTCGTTCGGTCAGTGAGAGCGCCGGATACCCACCTTCCCTTCTCCGCTCTCCCCCTCCCCTACTCCCGCCACTCCTCCATCCCCAACTTCCATACTCCCCTCTCCTCCAAACCAGGTGACCCATCTGTTCGTTTGCCTCCCATGATATAAAAAAATAAGTTACTGAAGAAAACATTAGCGCATATTAAAAAAAGTAGTTTGTTTTCAGTTTGAATACAATTGCACCTAAAAGTTAAAATTATATGTATAAGTAGGTTATTTATTTATAAATGTGTATTATGCAAAAATCCGATGAATAATATAATAAGAAGGAGCATACTAGAATGTAAACTTACAACGCTCTATCACATCTATACGACTTACACTATTAATAATAATGAAAAATTAAAATGTTTCAATATATATTTCAGTATATATTAACAAACATTTGACAAACAAAAAACAGAATATATGTGCTTATTCAATTATTAAGTTGCTACAAAAACTTTTCATTAATCTATTATTCTCATATTAGAGTAGAAGGAAATGAAATGTTAGATAGACTATCAAAAGAAGTTAAAGAAGAGGGAATTCTTTGTAGTCCGGTGAAGCTATTAAGACCTTGCCAGGTCAATAGCGTAGTCAGTTCAAGAAAAAAAAGGAAATTCTATATGATTGTTTACCCAATATATAACATATTATAGCTGCGTTCAAAAGAAATGCAGTCAATATATGGCCCGAATATTTTCTCTATATCTATTTTCTCCATCTCTAGGATCGGTCCCATGGTTCCAAGTCTCCAATATGAGAAGAAGCATGATCGCCTTAGCTTTGAGGATTTCTCCTGGGCATATTCCATTAAATAATTTTAACTTTCTAATGAAAACGAGGGAAAACAGCAACTGCGAAGCCTTCCATCAAGAAGAAGATGTGTATCATATTGTAATGCAATTTGCCCAGAACGAGTCTCGAAGAAGACAGGTATTTAAGAATACTTATAGGTGTTTGTAATGAAATATTGTCACGCCTAATATTGGAAGAAGTCAAATTAATCTATAATATGGTGGACGTCGGTATAAGGGTAAGAAAGTGATTGTAATATTGATTTCCAATTTAACTTTTTTGTACGTTATTTTGTAGTAAGTTGTTTTGTAATTTGTGATATATGGATGAGGGTGGCGTGTTCTCTTTGATCTAATCTTCAATAAAAATAAAAAAAAAATAATAAATGAAAAAGTGAAAGAGAATTGAAAAGAAAAAAACATTTATAAAAACTAAGATCAACGCATGGAAAAGAAAACAAGCTGGCAAATATAATTAAGAATATGGGAATATAATTTACTAAATGTTGTTTAAATAGTCATGGATTTACAATGTTTTTAATTGTCCTTTTGAATTTAAAAGTTCGATGGTAAAAATTGACCAATATACTAATATGTGGGTGGGATTAAGTTCACCAGTGTACAAACTTTTAGAGCAATAAAGTATTGCGTGAAGATTGTTTTTTTGTACTCATTTCTGGCACAAATTGATTCAATTCTGAAAATTCCAAGATTGATAGAAAAGTAAGCTCTCCTAAAATACCACAAACATATGTTATATTTTATTCTTTTACAATAGTATATTGTAAATCGCGAGAAGTTACTAATAAATTACATAACGTAACTAGCTGTCACTAACACGTTCCGCTGGATGTAAATATTTATTTAATAATTCAACGTGAAATTGCATTAGAATCCGTCGTGTTGTTTGAGAGTGATTGACGTGTGAAAATCCAAACATTTAATTTATTTGTTTGTTACAAGTAATCTTCGGAAACTATTGAAGCAATTCTAAAATTCTTTCACTGAAAGAAAGCCAAGTTCTCCTTGAATTACAATAAATAATATTATAAACATATGTATATTATAAAGCTGGAGGGTTCGTTTGGTTAAACGCGCTAATCTCAAGAACTTCTGGTCCGATTTGAAAAATTCATTCAGTGTTTGATAGCTCATTTATCGAGGAAGAAGCAAATTATTATTGACTAGCCCTCGTTCGCGTGGAATAATTACTTTGAGCTACCGCTAACATGCAGCGGAAGCTCTCAAGAGGAAAAAAACCCCGATTTTGAAACATTCTTCATTGATGCTCCGTTCCTATTGGTCTTAGCGTGATGATATATAGCCTATACCTTCCTCGATAAATGAGCTATATAATGCTCAAATATTTTTTTTAATCGGACCAGTAGTTCCTAAGATTACCCCCTACAACGTCACAAACTCACAAACTTCACCTCTTTATAATACTTGTATTAGTATAGATTAGCCTTACTTAGAATCTTGGCTCTTTTTCAAGTTAGTTACTTAATAGTAATGACTAATTAAAATCAGGTAAAATGCATTCTTATCCACTACTAGCTGTGCCTGCGACTTCGCGCGCGTGGCATCTGATGTACAAAACAGTGACCAATAACGTCATCTGAATGTATTAAGTCTGATAACTAACTACTTTTCTCTCGTACTTAAGTTACGTCGTCATTAAAATTACAATAACTTATCATTGATCGACCCGATTTTAATGAAACAAAGACTAAATGTTACTAAAGAAAAAATTATTGAAATGTATTTTATTAGTTATTCCTAATAGATATAAAATACGAGATAAAATCTTTTGCTTTCGGACAGGATTTCTTCGAATTCTTTCCCTTACTGCTTTGACCACCTTTTTCGTACGAACACTACGTGGACGGCCAGATCTTTTCTGTCACAAATAGAGGAGGTCTCATTGTACCTATTAATAGCCCGGTACACAAACATTTTACTAATACCAAGCGTATGGAGAGTTTTAAATATTGCATTTGGCTCCATACCTACTTTCTGTAATGCAATCACAGCGATTCGGTTCTCTTTATCACCCCACTCCATTTTAATATCGCAAAATATTGTACAATGTACTGGCGCGAAAATGAGAAAACTCAATGAATAATCATATAAAAATGACAGATTTCAAATTAAAAGGTAATATTTTGTTTATTTTTAATTGTAACAGTATTTATGGCCAGACTAAGTATAGATTACTAAAACTAAAAACAATATTTTGTGATAAAGCAGATGGTACTGTCACCGCAATACATATTCCTATGCAAATCGACAATACATATAATTTCAAAAGGAATAATTTATTCATCTAGTTGTAGAAAAAACCTCTTGAAACAAATATACAACTACAAGCATAAGATGAAACTAACAAGACGTAAAAAGATCGTTCTCAGCGAAACCGCAATAAAACAGCTAAACAAAACAAACGAGTACAAACGAACGTGTAAAAATATTCCACTTCCGACACGAAAGCGAAAATAGTTCACGTTTCGCATAAGTATTAAAAATTTCAAGTTTTTTTACCTTTTTTAACTTCCACCGATGGTAAAATGCACCACAAGGGGATGTACTCTGGCAATAAAAAACTAGAGGGTACGATTTTGTAAAACAAATCAATACTAAACATTTATAAAAATACTATTGACCCCGCTATTGATTTGGTGTTGGTACTATTGACTGCCTACTTTCCCACGGTAAGAAAGAAGGACGCATTTGACTAAATCAAAACTCACATAAGTCGAATAATCTATAGTAGTCGTATAACGCGCCAACAATTGATTTACACACGCACATCGACAGCGCCTTGTTAAAATTTTGCTAACTAGTTTATTTTTGACGGCTGCCCCATCAATCCACCCGTATCTATGCAACACATAACTTTTTCACTACCGATATTGAGAATATGCCATCTTACTTCCACATTTTATCTAAGACAGTGTGACGTTACGATATTGCTTTACGTATGTGTGCGTTATCGTGCCATTTGTTTTATCAAAATTTAATTTAGGTAATATATCTGCAGTTTTTTAGTTATAATATTATTGGCGACCGCTGCAAGATTTCCAAAGTACTAATTTATAAAACACCATTTCTTAAAATGTTTGGTGTAGGTTTGATTTCCACCTAAAAAAACAAACATGACATGATATTAAATTAAATAAGGAACTGGATTTTGTTAACTAGATCAAACATTAAGCATATTTACATACACCGATATCTATATATTTGCTTCGAATGGTATGTATTAACAACATATGCGCAGAAAAACACACTTCCAGTGTGAATGCGTTCAAACTTTTCCCTGGCAAATATATAAAATTCTCTATCGATAGGTACTTACGTGTGTGAGCTAATACGAGAATTAGCAAGTTGTTTATCAAAAATGACGAACGTAAACAGAGTCGATACCCGATGAACCTTCGGAGTTAAACATAGTAAATAAATGATCACCGCATGGAGATTTCTGCTAAACGATTGCCGGATTTATACCAATAACTGTATGTACACGTACAAAGAGTGAGCGATATTTCAGTGGATTGTTATAAAAATAGTTTAAGCGGATCTGAAGTGATCTGCCTATGTTTTGTTTCTATTTTTATGTTCTTTGATTTTATTTACAAGTACGTGTATATCTTACGATGGATATGGTTTTATTTTGTTATATGCTTTTTAAGCTTCTGCGTTTGGTCAAAATCTCATATAACATTAAATGACGATGAGGTACGAGAGTTCGCTAAAACTATAGAGACAGTAACCGCCACCAATTGTAACTGCTGGAATAAAGCTATAATTGATATGGCGACATTTTCAACTAGCCAACTAGCCAGGTTGGTATCGGAAAATAGTCCCACCACCACAAAGATTCCAACGAACGAAATCTGTGCAGTGATCCGAACGACTAGATCAGAACCTTATAACCCAATGAGGCTTTAACTAATGCATGTCGTTATCGGTTTTTGCCTGCTTATGGTCCTCGCTGGATACATTTATAAAACCTAGTGCCCGTCAGGTTGTCGAAATTGCCTATAAAATAATACAACATTCTTTCCTCACTACAGATACCAAAATACATGTGTACCAGTGTGTGTGTGCCCCACTAATTCATATGTGTATGATTAGCTGAGCTATTTTAATTTAGTTAGATTTGCGTTGTTTCGTCCAAGACAACAACCTAAGCCAAGGTTCGGCCATTTTGGCACCCACTTGTTGCCAGGCAGTTGAGCGCCATAAGCGCTCGCTCCATTAGTGTACGTCCAGAGTGGATAATAATCGAGCGTCGAGCGAGGCGTCGCGTGCGGCGTTCGTGTCAAAAAGATGCATTAATACGTGAGTGTCCTGAGTGCCGCGCGAGCGTCGCTCTTGGACGCTGCACGCGCCGCACGCGACGTCACGCTCGACACTCGATTATAGCGTCCACTCTGGACGTACACTTAGTCCAGTGAAGCTGTGAATGCCCACCAGGACAAAAGCGTTAGTAATTTTGTAAAAAAAAAATTTCGCATTTGAATATGTAAACTTTATTATTATTATATATTTTTATTTCCAAGTGGTTAGAACTTCATTGGTTATTGAACAAATATTATAGACTGTAGACGTCACAGTCGTGAAGTACATCGAAATGATTTACAAATGAAAGCTGTGACTCATCGATGGTGTGAAAAACCTAAGTAATACTAACATTTTTATTGATAACACTAAACTCAGCAATGGAAATAAAGAGGAGTAATTTACTTAACTCTATTATCTTCGCGTATTACACATAGAGATTATGTTACATAGAGTCTTATTATCGAGAGTGTATAACCGAACTAATTATTGAGATTCCTTTAGCCGCACGAAACATACCGCTACATTAACAAAAGGGTTTATTTTCATCCATCCTTGATTATAATCACGTGTATTTTAACGTGTTACATTATTATATTAGAATTAATAATATTTTGCTTCGAGTAAATCTACGTGCTTCTGTTTCTATCATATTGTTAGGCATATTTTTTTACTAGCTATGTATTTTTTTACTTTGTCTGGAGCTCAGTATGAATGTTATTATTTGTTCCAATAACAATTTATGTAACTTTAAATAAAACCATGTCAGTTTTCGTGTTCGTTCCTACGTTCCCTTGTTTCTTCTAACCTTCGCAATGGATTTGCATACGGTTTTTATTGTCATTTAGATAATTTCTTTCTCAAGGTTCATATGTTTAACACACACATATATATATATATATATATACAATCACAAAAAATCACAAAAATCTAAAATTGACAGACGCGTTAGATTTACATTCTTATTCATATTATACTTATATATATATATATATATATATATATAGTTATATATATATTATAGATATATATATATATATATAGTTATATATATATTATATATATATATATATATATATATATATATATATATATATATATATATATAATATAATACTATCTATAAGTATAATAAGAATGTAAATCTAACGCGTCTGTCAATTTTAGATTTTTGTGATTTTTTGCATTGTTGCAGGTGTCTTGGAATAAGTAATAAAAATAGATAAGTAAATGGACTTAATACATTCAGATGATTTTATTACTTACTGTTTTGTTACATTAGTTTCCATGCGGACGGAGTCGCGGGCACAGCTGATATTATTATTAAATAGAAAAAAGTGTATGTATTATAATGAAGTCGTAAGGAGACGTTTTCGAGCAGTTACATTGATAACTCTAACTAAACCCTACGAGACATATGAATAAATATATTTACCTCGTAAGAATAACCGACAGACATCATTTTTTAACCGACTTCAAAAAAAGGAGGAGGTTATCAATTCGACTGTATTTTTTTTATTTTTTTTTTTATGTTTGTTACCTCATAACTTTGGACTGGGTGAACCGATTTTGATGATTCTTTTTTTATTTGAAAGCTGGTGCTTCCCGTGTGGTCCCATTTTAATTTGGTCCAGTTCCGACAACGGCATCCAGTGCAAAACCGTATAAGTTTTAAATTTGCATTAATTATGTAAACGACAAATAGACGAATAACTCAATATCACGCTAACCGATTTCGATGATTCATTTTTTATTGGATAGGATGTACTTCAAGGGTAGTTTGATGAGAATTTGGTTAGGTTCTGATCATGGGATCCGTGACAAAGTAAGAAAACTTTCATGAAACGAGCCTACTCCTTTCTTAAGGGCCGGCAACGCATCTGTGTTTCCTCTCGTGTCGCAGGTGGCCATGGGCGGCCGTGATCACTTACCATCAGGTGACCCGTATGTTCGTTTGCCACCAATATTATAAAAAAAACTCTTCAATTCTTAGGAGCCTATTGTGCTTATGTTCGTTGCTGTGTTGCAACATGACGCAAGCATTGTAATTACATTACTTAAGGTGTATTATGTGTGAAGCGATGGTAGCCGAGTTGGTGGTAGAAACTATCGCGGATTATTGATAAGGTTACGTTCGTACCAAACGTTACTTATTGTACAACCAATTGAAACCATATCGCATACCATACCGATAGATACCATACCGCAAAAATGCGCATATTTTAATATACTTAAGGCGGAACGGAGTTCGCGGGCACTGCTAGTAAAATATATTTATGTACACTAAAAATGGAAAAATAAAGTAAATTTTCAAAAAAAAGTATTAACCGACTTCAATATCAATCAAAAACCCATAAGGCACTAAAAAGCGGAAAATAAATAGTTTAACAAATTAACCAAATTAAATAAAACATATGAATATGTGTGCTACCTAGAGATGTATTGGAAGTCGGTGCGAACCGAAAATCATATCATAGGTACAAAGTTTCAGTCCACTCTCGCGTCTCTGTAATACATTTCTACCTGGAACAAATTTGAAATTTCGGTTGGCACCGACTTCCAATACATCTCTAGGTAGCACACATATTCATATGTTTTATTTAATTTGGTTAATTTGTTAAACTATTTATTTTCCGCTTTTTAGTGCCTTATGGGTTTTTGATTGATATTGAAGTCGGTTAATACTTTTTTTTGAAAATTTACTTTATATCATATTATTATACATATTAAATAATTAGTTAATTGTGACGCTAATTTGACAAATTAGTGTTTTATAGGTGGTAGAGCCACGCTGAAGCTATTAATGGTTTCAGCATGAATGGATCGTCTCATCCCAGGTACTACCCTCTCACAGAAAACCGACGTGAAGTAACAGTGCTTGCATTGTTGCGTTTCGTTCGGTCAGTAAGAACGCCGGAGGCCGACTTCCCTTTCCCTCCTCCCCGTCCCCTCTCCTCCCTCCCTCCAAAACAAGCTAGCAACACACTTGCGACTCTCCTGATGCTGCAAGTGTCTATGGACGGTGGTGATCACTTAACATCAGGTGACCCGCCTGTTCGTTTGCCTCCTATGATATCTAAAATAATAATAATAATTCTTATCCAATTAAAGACCTTGGTTAAATTGAGCGATTAATGAAGATCAAATGTGGCCTTTACAGCACGCCATTTGCATGAGTATCTTAAAAAATATCAGACATTTCAAATTACTTTTTTATTGTCAGCCCAGTACTTTAGCAGTGATGCGTGGTCATACAAACGGACACACAGACAGACAGATATTTCTAAAAATGATTGAAATGTATTCTATTACTTATTCCTAGACACCTGCAACAATTTTTTTCACGAAAATCGAAAACGTACAGACACTTTAAATTTACATTCTTACTAGCGGGCCGGGCGGACGTTGTCCTGCCGTGATAATAAAAAAAATCTAAAATTCAACCGCAGCGGCACCTACCGGGTCAATTTGTGAATCTTAACCATTCTCGGATCCACTGGAACACGCACACAAAATTTCATCAAAATCGGTCCAGCCGTTTAGGAGGAGTTCAGTGACATACACGCGTACACAAGACAATTTATATATAAAGATTATATGTATAGAAGATATAGATTATCGTGGTATTATAACCATAAATTTTATGATGATAGTTCAGATGTTGTTAAAATTTAATGAACAGATATATTATACACATATTGATATACACTGATTTTAACAAAATTACTTCGTGTGAGGGTGTTTAAATTTCAAACCAAGAGTTCTTGAAATAAAACACAAGAAAAGTTATACATTTACAACCATTATGTTCTTATTACGGCCCAGGCTTATCTTTAGCGTTGGTGAATGCGGGCCATGGTTCGGGAAAAATCATAAAATGAGGTCCGGAGATTGGCTGACGCTACTTTTCGTATAATAGGGCCGTGGGTTCCGGTAACTTTTAGGTACAAAGAGATATATAAATCGGTCAAGTACAGTAAATACTATCCTTTATATAAATAAAATAATAGAGATATATGCTTGTGTGCGCATCACGCAAATACTAATAATAGGTTTCGATCATTTTTACTTATGTTTACTTTTAACACAATTTCTTTTCTTTTTTTTATATCATAGGAGGCAAACGAGCAGCTGGGTCACCTAATGTTAAGTGATCACCACCTTCCATAGACACAGACACTAGCAACACCAAGGGAGTCGCAAATGCGCCGCCAACCTGTGTTCGGGGGGAGAGGGAAGGGAAGGTGGGCTTTCAGCGCCCTCACTGACCGAACGAAACGCAACAATGCAAGTACTGTTACTTCACGTCGGTGTTTCTGTGAAAGGGTGGTACTACCCCGGGCGAACCGACCCATTTATGTTGAAACCTGTAATACCTTCAGCATGCCTCTACCACCACTTAGTTCTTGTCTAATAAATTATCACTATGTATTAACTTAATGTAAACTTTTGAGACATTTTAAGTTCTAAGAATTTTTATAGGTATTACACGTTGAGTAATATGCGTAGTGGGACAAGCGGTGTGGTGCATATACGCAGGAGAGAGAAAGTAAACGGATAACATTGTTTACAAAGAATTTTCGTTAGGAAAGTATATTTTTTGGATACAATTTTTTCATGTTTTTTTCTTGTGTATATAAAATATATTGTTAAAATAAAAAAATCGAGGCAGTCATAAGAAATATCGACAGAAATGATAACTCAGAACAATGGAATAACTGTGTATTTTTTAAGTTTTTAAACCGACTATGGTACCTACTGAATTATTTACATTTAGTAATTTATAAATTGAAATTATTAACATTAGTGTGGTTTTCAAATCTATTGTCGCTCGAAGCAATAACTATATACGTTTTGTATAGTTAATCAATTAATCACATATATGATGAGCTGCACAAGCTCAATCTATACTATAATATACTATATAATATTATAAAGAGGTACAGTTTGTGAGTTTGTGACGTTGTAGGGGGTAATCTCAAGAACTATTGGTCCGATTTGAAAAATTCTTTCAGTGTTATATAGCTCATCTATCGAGGAAGGTTATAGGCTACATATTATCACGCTAAGACCAATAGAATCGGAGCACCAATGAAGAATGTTTTAAAATAGGGGTTTTTTTCCTCTTGAGAGCTTCCGCTGCGTCTGAGCGTTAGCCTGAAGTAACTATTCCACGCCAACGAAGTCGCGGGCAGAGGCTAGTACAAAATATAAATATTACATGTACTCAGGTCACTATACTACGCATCGCTAGTCTGGAGCAAGCGTAACATGTCACGAATATGTCGAGGTCATCGGTGACGCAAATCCATAAGATTTCCCTTATCAAAACTCAACGCGGTTAAGAAGTTTTCACCTCAATAAACAATGCAGATGAAATCGCGAGTATCATTCAGTATATAATATACTAGCTGTGCCTGCGACTTCGTCCACGTGGGACCTGATGTCCAAAACAATGACTAATAAAGTCATCTGAACGTATTTAGTACATTTGCTTATCTACGTTTCTCTCATACATAAGTCGCGGCGCGATTAAAATTACAATAACTTTTGATAGAGTGGACCGATTTTAATGAAACAAAAACTAAGTTACTCCCGAAGATATGCTTTATGATTTTCTTCTATGATATTTTATTGTGAACCCAGTATTTTAGCAGTAATGCGCGTTCATACAAACAGACAGACATGTCTAAAGGCGATTGAAATGTATTCTATTACTTATTCCTAGACACCTGCAACAATTGTATTCACGAAAATCGAAAAAGTATAGACACATTAGATTTACATTCTTATTATATGGATAGATATAGATAAACAGCTCACAATGAATCCAGAAAGAACACGCAGTTCCAATGAAGCAACAAAGTCATTTTTACGAGGAAAATATCCCGGTATTAAGCTACTTAATAATAAAGCTTTAAAAGTATAACTTTTTAAATAAAATATAAAGTAATTTAAACAAAAACCTACTAAGTAGAACGATTTAACGGAAAAAAAATTAATTTACCTATGGATTCTGTATAAAAGTTTTATTAATCCGAAATCACTTTTGGTCCATTCTGTGGAAGATTGAAGGGAATTTGTAATACTGTTTCACGTATTTTGTAAACTTTTGTTTGACTTCTGATACTGGACGAGGGGAAAATGGACCTCTGATTTATTACTGTTGGATTTTACTAACTTCAAAGCCAATATTATTCGGCTTTTTAAGTTTTTTTCTAATACCCGTACATCCCTTTTGTTTCAAACAAATAAAACAAAATTATAGATCGGTTTATGCCGATGGTTCAATATTTTTTGGGGATGGAAAAGTTTTATACAGTAACTAAATTGTTGAAGTTAATAAAAAAAACAAATAAAATAATACATTTAGTGTGTAACATGAAGTCGTTTTATAGTTCTAATCAACTGTTCTTTAAAAGTTACTACGGTCTAATATAAATACATGCGAATTTTACATAGCTTTTTATTATTTGTATTATTTTACAAATACTATTTGTTGCGGCCGTGTAAATAGTCAATTAGGAAAAATAGTGTCAGCGAGGGTAGGAGCATTTGTTTGTCGATCCCCCCCGACGATTGTGACGCCGGATCAGTTCGCTCGCACACATCATAGGCGAAGCACGCGCGCTCGATTCGCATCGCTCCTTGTTTCGCCATAACCTATTTGCACCATCGCCATTCGTCGGCGCCGACCACTGGCATCGAACCTCGAACCAGCCGGCATCGAACCTAGAACGAGCCGGTGAGTGATCACAACATTCGCTACTTTCTCTCGTTGATATCGCATTTGATTCGCATCACAGGTGGTCTCAGATCGAAGGAGGCACCACCATTTTCTTGGTCCAATCGAGCCGGATCCTTATCATCACTACTATTATTATCCGTACTAACACTATAATTTTGAAAGTGACTTTGTTTATTTTTAATACGATTTCACGCGAATTACGAAGGCCAGAGCAGGAGGATCCAATAAAATCAAATTATCACTTTAACATAATTTGTTTAAAAAATTATAAACGAACCTAAACCTAATACTGTGTATGTCGCCGTGAATGTAAAACTAACAGCAGGTGAATGCTACTAATGCTGGATAAACTAATTTATGGTCATTTCGTCCAAGCATTTATACTTGAACAATGTGGGACAGGGGGAGTCGGACAGCCGAACGTTTCCGCTGAATTCCTGCGCCTGTTGTACCGTGGAAATTGCTGACTCCATGCTTTGTACTCCTGCCGCACCGTGAGACTGGGAACCCGACCTACATATACATATTTAGTCAGCAATTATAGCGTGTAGCGATGGTAGCGCCACGCTGAAGCTATGACTGGTTTTAGCATCAATGGGTCGGCTCGCCCGGGTTACTAGCACCCGACCTACAGAAACACCCACGTTAAGTAACAGTGCTTGCATTGCTGCGTTTCGTTCGGTCAGTGAGAGCGCCGGAGAAGCACCTCCTCTCCCCTCCCCCACCATCCAAACACAGGCTGGCAACGCACTTGCGACTCCCCTGGTGTTGCTAGTGTCTAGGGACGGCGGTGATATCTTAACATCAGGTGATCCACCTGCTCGTTTGCCTCCTATGATATAAAAAAAAACCGATCATCATGAAATTTTCCATACACGTGATAAGATTTACAGAAAAGAACATAGGGTACCTTTCATCCAGGACAAATGCACTCTTGCTGAGGGATATACCAAATATGCAATACTACGAGCGAAATTCTTCTTGAATTGTTTGTCAGAACCGGTGGCAGTTTTGAGGTTCATAAGAGCCTTCTTAGGGGCTAAATTGAATAAAATATTTTTGATTCGAAATCGCAAGCAAAAGCTACTTACCTATATTGACTTATACTCATTGCAACACATTGACTGCCAATAACACCAGACTCTAGTATATCGTGTCTAAGTTACTATTCACTCACACTTTGATCGTTAGACACATTTTAGTGTACATTTTAATTGTAACTATTTGATCACACTTTGATCAGTAGCCACACATCTTAAGCTTGGATGAACTGTAATTTGTTTCTTAATTAACGTTAATTTAAAAACATCTTTCTTTTTCACCTTTCGGTCGTGCTTCACTAGTAAGTGTAGTAAAACTATTTACTATGTAATATAAGTAATACTGTGATTCGCAAGCGGCCATAGGGGCTTTGCGTAATCGAAGCAATACACACCCTCTAGTTTTCAAAGCACATATACGCATCAACACACGCTTGCCTTAAATTTTACACCTGACATGGATCAGAAGTCACGCCGGCTCTATTGGAAACGAGGCAGCTGACCCCGCAGCAAAACGCGCTGCGGCTCTACATTCTGCGTCTATCTATGCATTCTTCCCGATGAGTTTCACCAAGCGCGACATCTGCGCTGAACATCACAGGGTTGGGCAGGCTAGGTATGAAAACTCTCCTCAGGGTAGATACACTATTACACATCTACCCAAATTGGAGGATATTACAAAATTACGTACATGTATTGCGCTTTCATTCCATATGACACAAATATTAACTGGACGTGGGTATTGTAAGCAATACCTTAATCGCTTTAATATTATTGACAACAACACCTGCCTCTGCGATAACACATCTATGCAAAACTTTGAACACTTGCTTCAAGATTGCCCCAGGTTTAGCACGAAAAGATTAGGACACATAATGCTTTGTGATAATCTTCTTACATGCCCATTCGATCTTTTGGGCTTGATGGAGGAGTCTGCAATAAAATCGTTCGATAATTTTGTCAAACATGTGATTGCTAATCTTAAGGCATTTAACGGACTTTGAAATTGCCACGATTCTCTTAACTGCATCTAAATCATTTTGAAATAACCACGACTCTCTGACTTGTATCTATATCAGGATTAATAAATCTTGGTGACTTAATATTATTCTCATGCAACACGTCGAAGGAGTGAGTACTGAATCGTATCAAATTGCGATCACCCCTATCTCCCTTTATATTACCAATCCCAAATGATCTTTTTGCGTAAACAACAAGTTTGGAAAAAATATATATATATAATAAGTAAGAACATATGAAAATAGTTTCAAAAATATTGTGTTTAGTCTGGCCACTGTAGAGTTCAATCAATGCATCATATTATAAATAAATTAATAATGAAAATAACTTACGATGTTTACATAATTTTTATATAAATTTATGCCTAAATTCCTCAGTTGCTTACAAAGGTAAATTTATTATTCACTTTCGTTTCTAACTCTAGACTGATAATCGCTACATTCTAAATGTTCCGTTAACTGATATAAGACACTCACCCAACCTGCTATCATTAATTAGCATTGATATACCAAGATTAATGTTATTAGTATATGAAACTAGCTACCCGCCCCGGATTGTCACGAGTATACTAACGAAGGAAATGAGACCAAATAAAATAGCAACTATATGCCTGAAGATCTCCCGATTGTTTCACTTAGTCACTCACTGTTTTTTTTTTTGTCGGTCTGACTACAGTATTGGCCTGACAGGCCTTTACAACTTTACCGGACTATTAAGGCGAGCGCTTAAGGCACTGAGCTGATAGCTGATTTTATTTAGGAACCCGCTCAAGGGTACACGGTACACCTCGGCTTGAGTTGTTGCCTAGGTTACGCAACATCGCGAATCTAATCAAACTAAAGTAAGTTACAATTAGTAGGAAGTTTAAATTTTCTACTTAAGAATGGTGATATTCAGGAGTTGAAAAAGCCCTACCACAATGCCTATGGCTTTATAACGATATTTTCGTTCATACTCAGTTGAAAGGATTCGAACCTACGTCCATCAACACGGTGTCCGAAAACTCTTTCAACTAAGCCATGAACTGTCTCCCAATTATACTACACAATAATATTTTATAGATATCTATTATAGATAAATTTGTGAGAATAATATAACGATCCACAGTTCCGTAGACCTGATAAGTAGGTCGATTGCTACTCGAGTCATCAAGAGGTCCAAGGGTAGGGCACTGCGGCTCTTGGTAACCGAACGAGACTAAATGTAATGGACAAAGTTATTTCAATATAAGAAAAAAAAATCGGTGAGGGTATTTATAAAAAGAAGTGATGATAATTGGAATACTTGAGTGTACTTTTAAAATCGGTAATTTCTTTGAAGAAAATCTAATAGTACTGCGTCTAAAGATGCAGGTGCAAAATTTAATCCAATTGTGAAGAATTTTATAAATAATTTACATATCCTAAGACTAGCTGTGCCAGCGATCTTGTCCGCGGGAAACGTTATGTAAAAAAAAGAACGATTAATAAAGTCGTCTGAATGTATTAAGCCCATTTACTTATCTGCTTTTCTCTCGTACTCAAGTCGCGTCGTCATTAAAAGTACAATAACTTATAATAGACCGAACCAATTTTGACAAAACAAAGAGTAAATTCTACTCGAATATATGTTTTATGATTTCCTTGAAGATATTTTATCACGAACGCAGTATTTTAGCTTTCGTGCGTGTTCATACAAACAGACAGACATTTCTAAAATTGATTGAAATGTATTTTATTACTTATTCCCAGACACCTACAACATTTTTTTTACAAAAATCTAAAAAGTACAGACTCCTTACATTTACATTCTTATTACATGTAGATATTGTTTCTTAAAACAAGGCAACAGTGGTTAACATAGAAATACAAACATTTCAAACTCAAATTCGACGTTGACCATCACTCGTCAAGCGCATTAACAATGGCTTGCCATAACAACCCGCATCAGCCAATAAACAAAACATTATAGCGGTAATAAATTATTTTTATGATAACATAGAAAAATTAAAGCAAACACTGCACATCGTCAGTTTTTGTGATGAAATCTATTCGCGTTCTATTCTTTCCTAATATTTTTTGTAGAATGTAGCATGTATTTACTTGTAACCAAATTTTATATTTTTCATGATATGTCCTAAACCATTCGTTTTCAAAGTGGTCCAGGTGGACGGGTGACTCGGCGTGGGTCTACGTTGCCGTAACAAAAAACTGAGGGTTCACAATTCGTAAGCGGGGGTCCACGAAAATTTATCTGCTTTCGATAGTGAAGAACTAAAATGTTGGCTTGACTTCACCTATCAATATAGGCAGTTAATATTTTAAGAAGTTCAACTACTGTCACTTGTAAAAACTTGCATATTCCATATTCAGTACAACGTGTCGAGACTAGCAATTCGCCGCCGCTGCTGTCCGTAATGCTTGTTCAGACGTACAAAGAGACAAATTACGATTTGTGGTGTTGTGTGTGCTTGCAATCTTGCATGAACTTGTTTCACATTTACTTACATGACATCCTTGAACGTCCTTGAAATCTATTCTACACATTTTTTGTCGAGTTCTGGGAATATGTAAAGTAGTTGCAGGTGGTCCACCGGAACCAGGTAAATTTTGAAATTGGTCTATGAAAAAAAAAAACGTCTAGGAACCTCTGTCCTAAACAAATTTCATATTGTCTTTTGTGAAATAGCAGAAACCAGTCAATCTATTTCAACCTGCATATTGGCACGTTGGTCTGTAATACCGACGACATATATTTTAGTCGTTTTAATGCCAAACGCTGGCGCTTTGAGCTTCTCGATAGCTGCATAGTAGCCTAATTCAAATGAGTATAGTATTATCGTTACTTATGTATACCTGTCCACGATGCTTATCAGTCCGTCAGATCGACGCGAGGGTATAGGAAGGTCAAAAGTCTTTAAGGTAGTCCAAATCATTACAGGAAATCAATAAACGCCAATTTACATTTTTACCGTACCATGTTGTATTGCAAAATATTTGCTTTTTCTCTCGATGTTAGTCAGATACTCCAAATTTGACGTTAATAGGTTAGTCTATTTAAAAATATCACAATGTTGATGGAATTTTATTATCTACCAGCTGACCCGGCCACGCGTTGCTGTGGGTCAGTTACTACAAGTTTAATTAAAATTAAAATAAAGTATTTGGTACTATGGGGTAATGAATCAGGTTAAAAACTTGATACAGAAAAAGCGAGGTTACGTAGTAAATAGAGATAGTTAGAGAGAGTTGAAAACGAAATTGAAAATTAAAACGTGGCGCCATCTATGAGATATCTATAACAATCTGTCCTACAGTTTTGTGTCAACAAACTAATTTAAAACTAATGACTACTGAAACTTACAACTATCTCTCAAGTTGGACCAAATTATACATGAATGCCAACTTTCATGAAGATCGGTTGAGTACTTTCGGAGTTCATCGTGGACAAACATCAGGACACTGGATTTTTATATATTTAGAAGATATATTTAAAATATTTACATATAACTATAGTTATGGTGTAACTATCATATCAACGCACAACGAAAACTATACTGGAGCTAGGGCTGTGAAAATTTTCATACGAGTTCCTTTTTGCATTATGAGTGAGGTATTAAGGAAGCATATCCGTCATAATTCGTCATTTTTCACTTAGTAAGTTATCTATATTAATATTATACAGCTGAAGAGTTTGTTTCTTTATTTGAACGCGCTAATCTCAGGAACTACGGGTCCGATTTGAAAAATTCTTTCAGTATTAGATAGCCCATTTATCGAGGAAGGTATATGTTATCACGCTAAGACCAGTAGGAGCGGATCACTAATCAAGAATGTTGCAAAATTGTTTTTTTTCCTTTGAGAGCTTTCGCTGCGTGTTAGCTTTAGCCCAATATAACTATTCCACGCGGAAGAAGTCGCGGGAAGAACTAGTTCTTGTATATGTATAGATACAGGATAAACTGTCGGAAATAAATACGGCATATAAAACGCGTGCAAAGCCGCGGCAAATTGCTAGTTAACTATACTACAATTATTTGAAGGAAGATTTGAATTTTAAAATACACTTTTCTAAGATGAAAAATTAAAGATCAATGTAATAAATTGAAGTTTTAATTTTTTCAAAGAAAACAACGGAAGGAACGTTTATTATCTTAAAACCAGTTAGATAAGTAATCACAACGAGGTAATTTTATGGAAGTCGCTGGTAAAGATGCTTGGAAAACAACTGTGTTAGCGCAAGATGTTTACAATGAAAACAATTTGCTTCCATCAAATTTGTGGGAGGGATTTACGATCTCTCTTAATTTAGTTATATTTATACTTTTCTAAGAATATAGTGTGATGCTTTCTTCTAATATTTATATGAGTTATATGTTAAAAAATAGAGTAGAATGTATTTTCGTTGCTTGATAAAGTGTCGTTTTTGTTGATGTTATCTGAAAAAAAAAATGTTGTATGAATTTGGTATTGTATTTTTACATACAAACAGTATAGTATTTTTCTGTCTTTAATTGACACGCAATATGAGTTGGATTCCAATTTTAGACATTGTAACATTTTTTGATGTGTAATTTCTATGATAAAATACAAATAAGTTACATATTTATATTATATTTATATAACGCGGGAATTTCAAATATATATAAAGCGGCGCAACCAGAATTTGTTTAGGTTAAAATGGTTAAGAAGCATTGCAATGCACAAGGGTATTATCCGTCCTTATTTAAATCCATCAAGTGTCACATTTCCTCCCCCCAACCCTCTCACTGGTGCTTAAGTCCGAATACATAATGGCTACGGCGCACATCGCTGTGATCGAATATTAATAATAAATTATATTATAAACATTCATTAATATAATTAGAGAGTAAAAGTGAAAGGTGCGAACCCGAAGTGTCAGTGAATGAAGAGGAGGCCTCCTTCGACCGTGGTAACAGCCAAAAGGTGAGTCCTATTTTGCCCCATATCTTTCCGACCGTTGTGCATTCTTAGCGATTACCAGAAAAGGATCCCGCCGAATTATTAAACCTTTTTCATCACAATTACACCCAGCGTTTACAATATTGATTTTTGAATCGCAACCGCTTTTCAGATGGTGTGAATTGGATCTTATGAATCGAAAATGTGTAACTAAAAATAGGTTTTAAGCTGTGAGAGAATGCGATAGAATTTTTATATAGTTTCTCTATCTTCGAAATATGTACAAATAGAGGATGAGAAAGACAGAGAAACGTTGATATCTGTAGCACATTATTTTTTGTTGGATCGTAGTGACAATCGCGCACTTGTAAAAATTACTCTGTGTTGTGTATTGTGAATACTGTTGATATATTATATTAAAAAACTAGCTGACCCGCAGCTCAGCACGCGTTTTTTTAAATCGTATTAAAGAATTATAAAATTGTGAGACTATGTACAATTACAGAAATGCTCTTTAAAGATAATTATAAGTACGACGCGCACGCCACTACAAGTAACATGTAACGTCTACATTATATATATAAATACAAACAGCGTGCCAAATGATGTTTGCCATCAGCAACATATTTGCAACCTTAACCCACCATATAACTACCTCAGTGCTCACTTACACTGTATAAGAAACTAATGAAACAATAACTTACAATATTATAAAGATGTACATTTACATTACATTTAATATATATTGCCATTATTATAATTAAGATTTTGTAACTATACAAAAAATAAACGCTTGTCTGTTCCGCAAGAAATTGTATTATGGAACTCTTTACGTAATACGTTTATAATCTAAGATCTTATTAGGAAGACCTCTATATCATTAAAGTTATTAATAATTATTATGTCGAATTGTAAACAATAAGCTGATAATTATTTCTCTTATTAAAAATAAAGAATAAGTTGAAATCTTGTTAAATTTTATGCAGACAAAGTCGCGGGTAACGGCTAGTCTAAAATAGAATAACCTCAATTACTTTTTATAAGGTTCGCTATCTACTAGTAAAAGTCCCGTGAAAATCGGTGTAACCGTTTTGGTGATAGCACAGCGGGCGAAGCCACGGTTAACAGGTAGTATAAACTAAAATTGCTTAAATTACTTTTTGTAAAGTCAGCTATCTGCCAGTGAAAGTCTAGTGAATACCGGTCTAACCGTTTTGGAGGTAGCACTGCAGGCAAAGCCACGGTTAACAGCTAGTATAAACTAAAATTGCCTAAATTACTTTTTGTAAAGTCAGCTATTTGCCAGTGAAAGTCTTGTGAAAACCGGTCTAACCGTTTTGGAGATAGCACTGCGGAGGAAGCCACGGTTAACAGCTAGTATAAACTAAAATTGCTTGAATTACTTTTTATAAAGTCAGCTATCTGCCAGTGAAGGTTTCGTGAAAATCGGTCAAACCGTTTTGGGGATAGTACTGCGGGCGAAGCCACGGTTAACAGCTAGTCTAAATTAAAATAAATTAAATTACTTGCTATGATGTCCGCTATCTGCTGGTAAAAGTTCCGTGAAAATCGGTTCAACCGTTTTGGAGATAGCATTGCAGACGAAGCCGCGGTTAATAGATAGTCTAATTTAGAGTAGCCTAAGTAACCCGCTGTAATTTCAGCTATCTGCCAGTGAAATTCCTGTCAAAATCGGTTGAGCCGTTTCGGAGATTAGTCGGAACAAACAGACAGACAGACCGACAAAAATTTTAAAAATTATATTTTTGTTATCAGTAGCGTGTATACTTTCGTACCCAACCAGTAAAAAAAATTTATTTTGATATTACATACAGACACTTCATTTTTATTATGTGTATAGAAGAAGAATAGATAGAAGATATAGATTACAATATAATGCCGAAAACTAATGTTTACCACCTCGATAGTGTATTTCATCTGGTTCTTTTAAAAATTTATCAGAATATTAAGTGTCACTTCTACCGGTATGAACTCACACTCTTTTTATTAACTAAATAATGTTTTAACATACGATTGTATGCTACAATCAAAATTCTTTAGACGTATAGAACAGTGAACGAAATAAATCGTCACGCGCGTCTCAATAACGCAGGATCGGGCTTACTCGGTTCGACTCGACTTTAAGTCCGCTTGGGTTTGTGACGTACTTAATCGTATAAACTCGGCCCCAATCGTCATCAACAGCGTTCACTGTTACACAAAGAATGCATTATTCCAATAAATCATCACATCACGTCAGCCTGTAAGGGACCCCTTCTCGAAGGAAGGTAACCCTTCAATTCCAATATATACGGTAACTAGCGGGCCCAGCCGACGTTGTCCCGCCCTAATTATAAAAAAATCCTTGACAAATTATATACTAAAACCTCCCCCATTAATCACTTTATCTACTGGTGAAAGCCGCATAAAGATCCGTTCAGTAGTTTTTGAGTTTATCGCGAACAGACAGACTGACAGACGCGGTAAAGAACTTTGTTTTACACTATGTAATGATATTATTAACGTAGATTATTTCATACTTTTGTCTTCATTAAATATAGTAAAGGTACAAAATCCTGCCACACCTAAGATCTTGCGAAAGGAATGTGAAATTACAGTATTAAAAAGGATTTGAAGATTATGTGAGTGTGTTGGTTGTAGTGTTGTGGTTTTGGGAGATAGCGTTCGTACAAATTCCCTCTAAGCCTCTCGCAAATTAATTGTTATATCTTATTTAACGATGTGTATCTTTATATACATGGTGAAAGGTTCAACACTCGCAGTATTATAGGATATTACACTTCATGATCACATTTAACATGTGAAAGCGAAATCACCCCACGGTCATTGATACTGTGCTTTAAAATAGACGCGTAGAGAATTGAGTATATTTTTTTTGTTTTTCTAGATAATTAGGTCTAATATTAAATACCTATTATTTTATTGATTTAGAACGAGAATCGAATACAGAGTATCCTCCATAATTATTGCTACTGTCTAAACATCCAGCCTGTATATATACTAGCGGGCGCAGCGGATGTTATTTTTTCCTTGATAATAAACAAAATCCTAAAAGTCAACCGCAGCGCCGCCTATCGCGTCCAATTGTGAATCGAAATAATTCCTGAATCCACCTGAACACACACAAAAAAATCATCAAAATCTGACCAGCCCTTTAACAGGATTTCAGGTATATACACACGGACAGCAGAATTATATATGTAAATATAATTATTCTGTATGCGTGTATGTGACTGAACTTCTCGGAAACGGTTGAACCGATTTTGATGAAATTGTTTGTATTGGAGAGGATCCCTGGATGATTTCGATTAATAATTTGATCCTGTAAGTGGCGCTGTGATATACATGATTTCTTTTTTTATTTTGAAGGCAGAACAACGTCTGCCGGGCCCGCTAGTCTACAGAGACTATTTTTAATAATGATTAATGTCACCCCAGTTTTTCACAGGGGAAATTAACTAACGTGTCATTATTAGCCTCTATAGAGGTTAAACACATATAGTATTGTATTTATTTACTGGCATCTATTATTATTGTATTATTTTATAATTATTGCATATATTGGTAATTACGTATTAACGCGATCGCAATGCGCTCGCCGACCGCTGCCGTGACCGGCTCGCGCTGTCTTTGTTTCGCAAGTCTAACCAAACCTAAACCAAACCGAGATGGACGATATCAATCACAATGCCCCGAACGAAATACGTATTAACACAACCGCAACTGAAGTTGGTCAAGTGCACTACAACTAATTCTTTGGAGGCCATGTGATTGATATATTGCCGTGTATATCAAGAGGTGGACTATTTATTTTTCTCAATTTTCCCGTTTCGGTTTGGTTACGATAGGCTAGACTTGAATGTATTTGACAGTACATTACAGTTAAATAAGTTTTGTATGTCGACATAAAATGATCCTTTTTGTTTATTACTCGTTTGTTTGAGTTCATGTTAACTTGGAAAATATTCATTGAAATTGTATTCTTAAAGAGTAATTTTACATAAATACATATTCAGTAGGGTAAGGATTTATACTATAATAGATTATAACAAAAAAACGAAAAAATACGATTTTACAGGTAGGTCGTCGATAAAGGTAATAAAAGGTAGGTAGGTGGTAGAGCCACGCTGAAGCTATTACTGGTTTCAGCATGAATGGGTCGGCTTGCCCGGGGTAGTACCACCCTTTCACAGAAAACCGACGTGAAGTAACAGTGCTTGCATTGTTGCGTTTCGTTCGGTCAGTGAGAGCACCAGAGGCCTCCTTCATCTCCCGCTCCCCCTTCCTCCAAACACAGACTGGCAACGCACTTGCGACTCGTTTGGTGTTGCTAGTATTTATGGACGGCGGTAATCACTTAACATCAAGTGACCCGCCTGTTCGTTTGCCTCCTATGATATAAAAAAAAATCAAAATATAAAATATCCATTGCTATAAGTGATGTAAAAGTCACTGCTTTATAATAAAGCCAACCTTTGAGATAAAAACAAAAACTGCACACAATATGAAATAAAATTGTTTAGAAATCGCAGCACGTGATAAAGTATTCGAACGTGATATGAATCACGTAAGATTCCGAGGTCGCCCATTACACCGAAGCGTAACACACGCCAGACGCGAGAAATATATTGCTGTATTTGGGAGCTGTGGGATAATTTACATGTAAACGCAGCTGCTTCACACATTGTGTGATGTATTATTTATTTGTTTACTAGCTTCTGCCCGTGACTTCGTCCGCGTGAAATAGTTACTTTGAGCTAACATTAACACGCAGCGGAATCTCTCAAATGGATAAAATACGATTTTGAAACACTCTTAATTGGTGCTCCGCTCCTATTGGCCTTAGCTTGATACTTATGGCCTTCCTCGATAAATGAGCTATGTAACACTGAAAGAATTTTTCAAATCTGAACCTATTACTGGTTTCAACACGAATGGGTCGGCTCGTCTGGGGTAGTATCACCCTCTAACAGAAAACCGACGTGAAGTACAGTGCTTGCATTGTTGCGTTTCGTTCGGTCAGTGAGAGCGCAGGAGGACCACCTCCCTTACCCTTCCCCCTTTCCTTCCTCCTCCTCCCCCCACACACAGGATGGCAACGCACTTGCGACTCTCCTGGTGTTGCAAGTGTCTATGGACGGCGGTGATCACTTAACATCAGGTGACCCACCAGTTCGTTTGCATCCTCAAAAAACACACACCCTCCAGCTTTATAATGTGAGTATAGATTAAATTTTTATTTTTAAATTCAATTAATATGTGTCGTTTTTTTAAGAATACGATTGAGGATTCATAGTGAAATTTAAATATAACTGTGGATTTGATTGTTAATTTTATAATAACTGATGGCTTATTTAACCAAAGCCTTAGTAAATAATTCACAGATGGTTAATTCGGCATTATTTGTGATTATGACCAAACACCACTTAATAATAAAAAACGAATATCAAATATCTTATATTATTATTATTACATAGTATAAAACAAAGCCCCCTACTGTGTCTGTCTGTCTGTCTGTCTGTTCGCGATAAACTTCAAAACTACTGAATGGATCTTTATGCGGTTTTCACCAGTGGATAATGTGATTCATGAGGAACGTTTTGGGGTATAATTTGTCCAGGATTTCTTTATAATCAGGGCGGGACAGCGTCTGCCGGGTCCGCTAATAAATATATATATATATATATATACTAGCTGTACCCGCAGCTCCTCACGCGTTTTTTTAAATCGTATTAAATAATTATAGAATTGTGAGACTATGTCCAATTACAGAAACGCTCTTCAAAGACAATTGTCAGTACGACGCGCACGCCACTAAAAGTAACATGTAACGTGTACATTATATATATAAATACAAAGAGCGTGCCAAATGAAGTTTGCCATCAGCAACACATTTGGAACCTTAACCCACCATATAACTACCTCAGTGCTCACTTACACTGGATAAGGAACTTTTGAAACAATAAATTAAAATATTATTATAAAGATTTACATTTACATTACATTTAATATACATTGCCATTATTATAATTAAGATTTTGTGACTATACAAAAAATAAACGTTTGTCTGTTCCGCAAGAAATTGTATTATGGAACTCTTTACGTAATACGTTTATAATCTAAGATCTTATTAGGAAGACCTCTATATCATTAATGTTATTAATAATTATAATGTTGAATTGTAAACAATAAGCTGATAATTATTTCTCTTATTAAAAATAAAGAATGAGTTGAAATCTTGCTAAATTGCATGCAGGCAAAGTCGCGGGTAACAGCTAGTCTAAAATAGAATAACCACGATTACTTTTTATTAGGTTCGCTATCTACCAGTGAAAGTCCCGTGAAAATCGATGTAACCGTTTTGGTGATAGCACAGCGAGCGAAGCCACGGTTAACAGCTAGTATAAACTAAAATTGCTCGAATTACTTTTTATAAGATCAGCTATCTGCCAGTGAAAGTTATGTGAAGATCGACTGAACCGTTTTGAAGATAGCACTGCGGGCGAAGCCACGGCTAACAGCTAGTCTAAATTAAAATAGACTGATTAACTTGATATGATGTCCGCTTTCTGTTGGTGATAGTTTCGTGAAAATCTGTCCAACCGTTTTGAAGATACCATTGCAGGCGAAGCCGCGGTTAACAGCTAGTCTAATTTAAAGTAGCCTAAGTAACCCGCTGTAATTGCAGCTATCTGTCAGTGAAATTCCTGTCAAAATCGGTGCAGCCGTTCCGCAGATTAGCCGGAACGAAAAGACAGACAGACAGACGGACCGACAAAAACTTTTAAAATTGCATTTTTGTTATCAGTAGCGTTATACTTTCGTACCCAAGCAGTAAAAAAAAATTATTTTGATACTTTGACATACAGACACTTCATTTTATTATATGTATAGAAGATAAAGACCAATCAGAGAAGAGCCAGTGCTTCGAGCGGAGTCGAGGCGCCATCTTTACTTTAGGACGCCGGACAGTTTATGTAACACATCGGTTTGAGCGATAGCAAAGGATCGGGTTCGATCGTTGATGGGGGTATTTATATTCGGTGATTAAAGTAAGATCGGTGCTCCGAACTCGCTGCTCGGTCGTAATTGTAAATCTTTCCAACGATATTATTGTCATCTCATAAAATAATGTGTAATCTAAATAAAAACCGTGTGAAACCGTGATCATTGTGTTTTGTGCTCGCATTTTACACGAAAGACGCCCACTAAACCTGTAACCACTAATGACGATGCCAACGGGAATGTTTTCCCCGACATATATATCTGTCAAATAGAAAATTTAAATTGATTCACTTATAAGAAAAATCCTAATAATGTATCCCACTGATTGAATCTTTTATTTTAACTCGCTCGGAAAAATGACTGCACGGTACCTGATGTAAAGTACAGTACAATCTATAAATGACGGCGACTGTCAGTGTTAAGTAGTGACGGCAGTCATCGCTATCATGCTGACCTGCAAAAGTTCTTCATCACGCCTCATCTGAAGGACCCCATGTCATAAGAGGAAGAGAACTGAGAGAGAGAACACTGGCTGGGAGGCGATTCCACATCTTCACAATACGACAAAAATAAGAGCTTTCGAACTTCTTCGTTCTAGCCGGGATGGTTGCTACTGTGAAACTGTGAAGGCGTGTACCCGCCCGTGTAGTTCTATAGTGAAAAGGAGAAGATGGAATGAGGTTAAACTGTTTTTCAGAACACTCGCCATGATACAGACGATAAAACACGCTCGGTGAGGCAATGTCTTTACGCAACTGAAACGGTTCAAGGTTTGTTACTAATGTCTGCATCATTTACAATACGGATAGTCTGTCGCTGCAAACTGTCGAGTGCATCAAAGAGGTATTGAGCAGAATCATCCTAGAGATGCGAACAGTATCATGCACGGCCTAACTTGTGCCTTATAGAGAAGGTATAACTGACCGGGTGTGAAAAAACCGTCGAATTCTATTCAGGATGCCCAATCTCTTAGATGTTGTAGTGATAACACTACCCATATGGTCTCTAAGGTTAAGGTCGCAGCGGAAACTGATCTCTAGGATGCTTAGGTTGTCGCGTTTTTTAAGCAATTCATTCTGAAGAGTGAGAAGAGGAGAAAAGGTGGATTTTTTACAGGAAAAAGCCCAAATCTGCGTTTTCTTGGCATTCAACTCAACCAATTTACTTGTTACCCATAGAGATACGAGTTCCAATGGCTGGTTGAGCTCAGTGACAAGATCAGCCCGCATTCTCTCAGCTTCACCATGACTAGCCATGGGCCTACTACAAAATCCACCATCAACCGTGCTGTCGTCTGCATAACAATGAATGCAACCAGAGACTAACATATCATTAACATGCATTAGAAACAGGGTATGCGGAATCCTTTTACACTGCAAGTGAGCACACTAATAAGTATTTATGGAAATTCAACCCTTGTTCATGTGGTAAAAAATGAGATGAAACTTTGTATGAAAATCCATCATTTTTCGGTTACTTAGCTAATCTTATATATATATTATATATATATATAAGAGATTCCCACCTATATATTGACTCATCACGATATCTCTGGAACCATAAGGCGTAGCGACTTGAAATATGGTAGGAATATTCCTTTCGCCGAGTAGAGGTCAGCTAAGAACGGATTTTACGAAATTCCACCCACAAGGGGGGTTGCGGGGGGGTAATCAGGGCGGGACAACGTCAGCCGGGCCCGCTAGTATATATATATAAGAGTCGCGTGTACACGAGTAGCCTATAGGTTACTACATAACTATGTAGTACCTCAACGCTTTGCGTGTGCAGTATAATAATATATTTCGATTATTCTTGGGACTGCCGCGATTCTATAGCGCTTCTAGGATGTTTGCATATGCTCTTGTTGATGATTCTTATACGTTTATGCGTAAGAGAGCAACAGCCATCATAGGGGGCTATCCATAAATTACGTCACGCGAAATTCATGATTTTTTGACCCCTCCCCCGTCCTTGTCACAGCTAGTCACATTTGTGAGACTCCCCCTCTCCCTAGTGTGACGTCACATATTTTGCAATTTTACATTTAGAAATTATTTCATTCAAACATCAGGTCCTAAATTAGTTTTATATCCATTTAAGTTACTTTTTAATCAAAATTAATATCAAGTCAAATATTTTAAGAAATTAACAAAACAAAAAACGCTAACTTTATTAATTAAAGTAAACGTATTCATCTTGAGTCCATGGGCTTTGAATCTACTCCATTGAATTATTTATAGCTGGCATAGCAATCACTTCGTTCTCGTTTGTGTTGTTGATGTCGGGAACATTCGTTGTGTTGTGTTGTGCGTCGAAGGAATTGTTGAAAAAAAAAAATATTTCATAATTTTTATTTGCAATTTTTTGATCTTAGATTCCACTTTATGTTAAATATTGTCACCAATTTTCAAACATTTCCATAAGCTAATAACTTCTTCTTGAACATTTTGCTTTTTTTATCAGCATAGGCTGCACTATAAGCTTCATATAGTTTTCTTTATGGTAAAGGGCAGCCAACAGGTAGAGGATCCATCTGATGGTAAATGGGTACCGTCGCCGATGGGCTCCTACAATACCAGGGGTATCGCTCTTGCTTGAAGAGTGTGTTTCAATCCCTTTTTGAAGAGACCCATATCATAATTCTGAGATCCAATGTCTCTGCGCAGTTGTAATGACTCTAGTCCACATGTTAGTTTGGGATCGTCAACAATGCGGATAGCTCGCCTTTGCACGGAATCAAAACGGGATAGCTGATAGGCAGGAGCACAAGCCCAAACGGGTGAACAGTACTCCATGTGAGGACGTGTATTTTATAGAGCACAAATCGTTACTCTGGGAAGAAGTACTGCTTTGACCGATTGAGGATACCTAACTTTTTGGTTGCCAATTTAGTTTTGCTTTCCAAATAAAACCGGAATTGCACATCGCTGGATATGTTGATACTAAGAATCCCAATATTGCTGGAAATTAGAATAGAAGTGCCCTGGAACTTAAGTGGTATAACGAATGGACTTTTTTTCATAGAAAACGTACGGACTTGTGTCTTTGAAGGATTAAATTGGACCAGGTTTACTTCTCCCCATTCAGAGGCCCTGTCCAACCTCCTCTCAACATCAGACATAAGTTTAGTTCGGTTTTGCTCCACAAGTACCTAGGAGATATTTGCACACCCCGATTATACGGCATCATTTGTGCTATCGTTCGCATAACAAATATTAAAAATATTCAAAAGGTCATTGATATGCAGAACGAACAGCGTTGGCGATAGCACAGAGCCTTGTGGGACACCGGCATTTATTGCTATGGCGTCAGAGGTGTAGCCATCGACAACAACTCTTATGCTCCGCCCGGACAAAAAATTCGTTACCCACAAGCAAAGATTCTCGGGAATACCATAAACTCTTAATTTATGATAAAGATTACCTAAATCAGTATTTTTGTTAATTTTAAATTTGTTTCGGAAGTTAAAAACATAAAATACCAGAACTAAAAGAACTACGTCGTTTACTCCGCGAAAATCAATTGTCTAAAGAAATAGAAACAAAGAAATCATCGCTATGCCCAGGCGCGGTGTTTTTGGCGGCATTTATAAAAAGGCGTTAGTTCGTCGGCGCGTGCCGCATGACGCTATTAGAGCGAGTGACCGGCAAAACAATTTTAATCTTATGTTTATACAGATAGGGTTGAAAATGTTTTTCGAGTATTTCGTTAATAGTGCAAAATTCGTATTTTAACTCGTATATTTGGAAATGTGACGTCACGAAATTTAGGACCCCTCCCACCCCCTTGTCACACAATGTCACACTTCGTCGACCCCCTCCCACCCCCTTAACGTGTGACGTAATTTATGGATGGTCCCTAGGCAGACTTCGCGACAGTCCTAACAGAATAATGAAAGCACTGGTATACGTATATATATGATTGTCCTTACTGAATCACTGGATGTCGGTGGCTATATATTTTCATTTTTGTTACAACCTTGATTAACTTTATATTCTGTTACATTTAAAGTCTAATTGTAATTAAGTAGTTTAGTAATCTGCTCATATTTGTATAATGGACCCATGTTGTCTTATGAATAAATAAACGAATGAATGAAAATAATAACTGCATAGAAAATACGAAGGAATCCGCGGGAAATTGCTAATATTTCTACATGTCACTTCTGTATACGCATTAATTTCACGGAAATGTACATTATGACACCAAAAAGGTTCCTTAAAATGATGGATAAGATTCTCAAGATGTCCTCTCAAGTATTTCTTAAAAAGAAAATGATAAATTGCTTGCAAACGTTGACCTTAATCCATCGAATTTCAGCCTGAAATATTCAGGAACATTTTCTGAGTTTTAGAAAGGGTCTTACAAAGATTGACAAGCTTTTGTTTAAAACGAGATTGATTTATTCACTAATATATAATATTAAAATTAATAATCGAGCGTCAATCTCGAAAATGTACAATATCACAAAACAAACCTTAAATTATAATATTCTCGTAAAATACTATTATAACAGAATAAGTTAGAAGATTACAATAGTTATGTGCGACATGATACAAAAGAGTAAGCAGCATTAAAACTAAATGGTATCTATCTATACATATAATAAGAATGTAAATTTAACGTGTCTGTACTCTTTCGATTTTATATCATAGGAGGCAAACGAACAGGTGGGTCACCTGATGTTAAGTGATCACCGCCGTCCATAGACACTAGCAACACCAAACACACACAACCAACCTGTGTTTGAGGGGAAGGAGGGAGAGGGGAGGTGGGCCTCCGACGCTCTCACTGACCGAACGAAACGCAACAATGCAAGCACTGTTACTTCACGTCGGTTTTCTGTGAGAGGGTGGTACTACCCTGGGTGAGCCGACTCATTCCTGCTGGAATCAGTAATAGCTTCAGCGTGGCTCTACCACCTACAATTTTTGCACGCAAAAATTGTTGCAGGTGTCTAGGAATAAGTAATAGAATACATTTCAATCATTTTTATAAATGTCTGTCTGTCTGTCTGTTTGTATGAACACACATCACTGCTCAGGTATTGAGTTCGTAATAGAACCTCATCAAGAAAATCATAAAGCATATTCTCAGGAGTAACATAGTCTTTGTTTCATTAAAATCGGTCCACACTATCAAAAGTCATTGTAATTTTAATGACGACGCGGCGTAAGTACGAGAGATATGTAGATAAGTAAATGGACGTAATACATCAGATGACTTTATTAATAACTGTTTTTTACACAACGTTCCACGTGGACGAAGTCGCGGACACAGCTAGTTTACAATAAATTTGACTACATACTTAGAAATCTTTTTGTCAGAATTCTTAAAACTGAATGTCAGATAACGCGCAGTTTAAATTGGTGGCTCTAAAAATATGAAACTTTGTACAACGTAGATTAGCACTAAGAAAGGGTTTTAGATAATCCGTCTATTGAGGAGGGTTAACGACAGCGTTAAAGAGGTTATATAAATAAAGGTTATATAAGATGATTTAAGCATGGGGTTTAAATTAAATACATTAATTAGGAATAGAGGAGTAAATTTAAATACACAATAAAGTGTAGTAGGTGGTAGAGCCACGCTGAAGCTATTACTGGTCGTTTCGTTCGATCAGTGAGAGCGCCGGAGCCCTACCCCAAGCCTCTGCTCTCCTTTCCTCTCCCGCTCCCCCAACGCAATTGGCAACGCACACGCGACTCCCCTTGGTGTTGCTAGTGTCTATGGACGGTGGTGGTCACTTAACATCAAGTGACCCGCCTGTTCGTTTGCCTCCTATGATATAAAAAAAAACAATATTACCTATTTTACGTACAGTTTTGAAGCTATCTAGTTATGCAACTAAAATAACTTAGTATTTTCTTTGTAACTTGTTATTTTGTTTAATAAAACCCTCTTACTTCATACTTCTCATTTTGCGAATACCTTAGTAAAAGTTATGCCAGTACTGTTTTGTTTTGTTATTTTAGCTCCGAATAACTATGACTTACATTAGCATAAATATTCATTGAATACTTGTCACCTTTGAAACTGTGAATTTTTTTTTTTTATTGTAGCACGGTAAAATGACTGCACTATGCCTGATGGTAAGCACAGTACAATCCAAAAACAATAGTGACCACCGAATGACATACTATCCATCGCCGGTCACCGCTGTCATGCCTGTCTGCGAAAAGCTGGACGTGCACAAGCTGATCCTGAAACATGACCCGTAGAAGCGAACCAGTATGACAGGCTTTTTCCTCATATACATGGTGGTTGTGACCTTGTCAGGCTGTAAAACCCTACCACCTTGCTTATCGTATTTGCCTCGTTCGTTATTCAGCAGAGTGCACCACGTGCAGGTGAGGTTGGCTTGGGTGTCTCAAGTCTTATGATGTTATTCGACACTCCTTACACCCCTAACAACATACAGCCATAAAGTGCCTCTAATATTAATTTTCACTGTAACCTTTAAACGCAATTTCGACCCCATTGGAGTAGTGTTGCCGTCTCTGGGCGGGAGCACCTGGATATCAGCTTGAACCATTTGACTCGGCGCAAAGACGAGCTATGAGAATTATTGACGATCCCAAGCTCACAAACGGTATCGAACCACTACGTCTACGGAGAGACGTCACCTCGTTATGTGTGTTCTACCGTTTGTATAATGGGTTGTGTTCCGAGGAATTGTTTAACATTATGCCAGTAACTGCTTTCCACCGTCGCACTGCTTGTCATCGGCAGGGAATTCATCCCCACATATTGGAACCGAAATGGTCTCGGACGGTCCCTTCCACTAACGATCCGGTTATGGAATGAGCTTCTTGCTGATGTTTTTCCTGGGGACTACAGTATGGAGTGCTTCAAGAGGAAATAAATAGGTTATTTAAGGGTCGGCAATGCGCATGTAACACTTCTGATGTTACAAGCCTCCATAGGCTGCAGTGACCGCTTTACATCAGGCGGCACGCATCAAGTTGCTACCGTCATGGTATAAAAAATACAAAAAAAGTGTGTGTGTATGTACACGCGTTAGAAGTTATACTTCTTTGGCGTAAGAAGATAAAAAAAGTGTGTGTGTACTTATGTTAGTACGTATGTTAGAAGTTATATTACTTTGGCGTAACAAGATAAAAATCTTTTCAAAAATTTTATCTTTCGCCTTATTCTACGTTTGTAGAAAAAACGACACTAACAATAGAAAAAACGTATTTAATACATTGAAAGTTCTAATACAAAAAAATACAAACAACAAATACAAAGAAACAAAATGTTGACTATAGCTAACTTCAGGGTGTCGGTTTTTCGTGATGGTGTGCGCGCGCATCGTAAAAATTTACTCTCATCATTTTACACTAACGCGCCAAAAGAAGTATAACTTCAAAAATAATAATTACTATTATCCGCAACCGAAGAACAAATGTTCCAACTGACGATAGATAAGTAATAATGTGAACAGATGAGAATGTGTAGTTAGAAGGGTTCGTATCAATACTGGCAGTTTACTCTTCAAATCGAAGAAATCGTTGCTGAATTGGTTGTAATAGTATGTTGAGTAGTTAGTAAATTAAATGACAAAGGACATTACGAAAATCAAAGATTGGTGTATTAAATTTCATGCGGAGCTTGACTATTTGATAAATGAAAGCACGATGGTATATCTGTAGCACGAGGGAACTTATTTAAAGTGACCTCTATACTTTTTATCGTTCTAAGTTGGGAATTTATGGCCATTTATTGGTATCTTTCTATGCATTTCATAAATAATATTTAGTTCTTTATTTCTAGAAAAATAATTATATTGTTAACCCTAAACTCTCCTATTTCTAAAAGACTGGAGATTCCCACTCGACGTATTATTGAAGAAAATACAAATAATGAAGGAAAAAATATAATATGAAAAGAGGTGAAACCGATACAAGAAAAGTGTTTTACAGGGGTCATGTGAAATTTGAATTCGCGTTAAGTACCCCGAAGTGAATGAAGGAAATACCTTTTTTTTTGGTAAAAATATATACCGTGTTGTAGAACGGAACCCTCGATACGTGAGGCCGATTTGTACTTGACAGATTTTTCTATATTCATTTACATGTAACATTGTGTTGAAATATTAATTTGACAATACATTTAAAACACTATATTACAGACTTTATGCTTGACTGATTTATACAAAAAATAACGTAGACTCGTCTCTTCAGTGAATATGTGGGTTATAGCCAGAAATATCTTGTTTGGACAGCGGGCTGCGAAGCGATAAACGCCTCAATTATGGGTCGTGAACTGTCCCATCAAAACCGCTTTTACAGTATTTATTATGACATCGGTTCCAGAATTACCCGATTTCGCGTCATTCAACACCAGCAGATTATTATCGACCCACATTTTTATTTGACTGTATAAAATATATATATTTTTTTATTTACATTTTATTTTAATGAAAAAAAAAACACAAACAAACACGTCAACGTGTAATAGGTGGTCCTCGTAAAACAGTATTGCAAATTTAAAATTTTGACGACTGACTGAAAACACATGGTTGCCAATATCGTTCGCTGTTTCTTTTGTTTCTCCGGTATTGTTTCGACCTAAAAGTCTGTTGTAATGTTCATTCAAAGGTTTTAAAGACCGTTTCAAGTGCGTCTGAGATTGTTATGCATTCTTAACTCCGTAACAGTAACCCCCACTTATATAACACTTGCTTCTGCCAGCGACTTCGTCCGCGTCAAATAGTTACTTTGGACTAACGCTAACTTTAACTCGTGACTTTGTTTACGTAGAAGGTGAAAATATTTGTAAATAATCCTTACGTTAACCCCGATTCTGAAACATTTTTTATTGTTGCTCCGATCCTATTGGTCTTAACGTGATAATACAGCCTTTCTCGATAAATTAGCTATATAACACTAAAAGAATTTTCAAATCGGACTAGTAGTTCCTGATATTAGCGCATTCAAGAAAACAAACTCCTTTATAATATTAGTACAGATAATGCGGGCAGCATTTTTTTCACGCTATTAATTCTATTGCTATTACTAATCTCCTAATGCTAATTATATTCTGTTTACTGCGGAAAATAGCAAATCTTATGAAGTAATTGGTTACATTATGTTCCTGGTGTATCTATCTATATCTATACATTTTAATTGTATAGATATATGTCATAAAGACTACTTGATCAATGACGTTAAATATTATTTTATACGAATTTAGCTGAAGAAAATTTTAGCTGCACGTGTCGCTCTTATTCCCGACGTCTAAAATCTGATGCCAGGTGTTTGACTCCTTATTATGCTATAGTCGCAATCCGCATGAAAATTCCTTACTTTTATTTCTATTCGTATTCGCTCAAACGTACAGTTCCATTCGAATACACCGTATCGCGTTTATATACGTTTAAATAAAGGAGCGCGAAAAACTTTAGATAATGATGTCATTACACGAGCGAATCGACAAAGTTCTAAACATGCTATTTTTACAACACCTGGTTTCCCACGGTAGATGAGATTCGTTGTTTATTTGTAACGAGTTGTACACCTGTGTGGTGTAAAATTATACTAGCTATATATTTATAAATAAAGAGATGACGAGAAGGTGGTAATAAAGCAAATGTTATATTAAGTATTATACATTTACATCAAATGTATGTAAATGTAAATGTCCTGAAATAATATTCAGGAGTAGCAATCTACTGTCCCCGGCAAAGTTTTTGATCGCTCTGAATATAGTTACGCAAAACATAAATTTAGGTATAAAAGCGTATTATATTGTACATACAACATCAAGACAACTGAAGGTGGTAGAGCTACACTAAAGCTATTAACGGTTTCAGCATGAATGGGTCGGCTCGCCCGGGGTAGTACCACCCTCTCACAGAAACACCGACGTGAAGTAACAGTGCTTGCATTATTGCGTTTCGTTCGGTCACTAAGAGCGCCGGAGGCTCACCTTCCCTCCTCTTTGCCCTTCCCTTACTCCCCCTCTCCCTCAAGACAGGTTGGCGACGCACTTGCCACTGTCCTGATGTTGCAAGTGTCAATGGACGTTGGTGACTTACTTCATCACTTAACATCAGGAGACCCACCTGTCCGTTTGTCCCCTATGATATAAAAAAGAAACTTAAGAATAAACAAATGCCAATTCTAGACTTGTGTAATTTTATTTTGTATTAAGCTCATGGCCATATTATACGCAAGCCTGACCTTATGGCTATATTCAGAGCAGCCAAAAAGTGAAAAGAACTGTACTACTATTGGCCTTTCTGAGGTCCTTAGATTATTCAAAACCAGTTGGACTGAATGTTTGTGTCCTTCTTAGCATAAAAGTTGAAAAGTTTAGACAAAAAAAGATAGAAGTAAAAGCTGAAAACAATGTTGCTGTGCACTCTTTTGAATTTTTAAATCAAATACAGTATGAATCATATAAATTTCATAATTTATAAATTGAAATTTCTATCATTGTTCGGGTTTTCACGTCTATTGGCACTCTGAACAATAATTGTAGTAGACATTTTTATATAGTTTACTAATTAATCATTATATACTATAAAACAAAGACTTCTGCTACGTCTCTCTGTGTATCTGCTCATGATAGACTCAAAAAATACTGAACGGATTTTCATGCGACTTCCACCAGTAAATAAAGTGATTCATGAGGAAGATTTAGGTATATAATTTGTCAAAGTTTTTTTGTTATCAGGGCGGGACTAGGTTCGCCGGACCCGCTAGTCAAACATATAATGCATAATCTCAATACAAAATATAAATATTAGATTTATACAGGTCGTTAGTTTGACGCAAGCAGCGCAAGCGCAATACCGTCACGCTGACTAGCATATCATGACGCGAAATCATAAATTTATCTGCTGCCAAAATATACCACTTAATGGGCCTAAAGAAGTTTTAACTTCAAAAATATTTTCGATATAAGAATGTGAATTTTATTGTGAACCCTATTTTGTTACTTCGCTTCAGTCAGTCGCCGGTGTTTATGCTGACAATCGAGTTACGAGTGATTCCCGCAAACCCCCATTACTTTTCGTTTACGTTAGATTATTTGCTCTTTTTTATGCGTTTTCACGGTAATTTGGATTTCGTGCAGTGACCGTCATAGTATCTTTTATAGAATGGTATTTGCTTTTGAATAAACATACGGTTGGACGAACAGTCCTCGTCAATGTTTTTGGCCGTTCGGTCGCTTAAACAACACTCTAAAAAATCTTATATCTACATATAAAATTCTCATTGAAATCGAATTAGCTGTTTCACAGATTAATCCGAACAAACAAAAAACACTTAATTTTTTTACATGTGCAGCCCATCCAAGAATTTAACAGTCGTTTGTTTTTTCTAACTTTAGCTTTTATATTGTCACGGTATAAAACAATCTATATGTTAATCCGTGAAACGAACACTTTGTACCCCTTTTTAAGCGAATTTTGAGAACGGATGAACGTGACATTTGGCATAGTTAAAGTTTATATGGCTGAGACGTGCACAAAGCAATTTTTTTCATATAAAATGCATTAAAAATACATTAAATTAATTAAAATATACATTACTCACACTACTGCTTGAATGATGTACAACATATATACACATGTAAATTAAAATTACGTTTCGCCATCTGTCATTTTACTCTTACGTTTCAATTATCTTTATCCATCCTATATTCAATACTTTTAACATAACTTACGTTCCATACCTTACATGCCCTTTGAAATTAACTGGTCATATTGTAGGTTAATTTTATAATAATATACTAGGTAAATTCATAATATACATTAATAATTAATTGAACTGTAATAATTATTATTCTCTTTGGTCTTATTGAATGTCAAAATGAATTATGGTCGAATCTCGACCACTAGTTATATATAAATTGGCAGAGACAAGTTCCGTACCTTTTCCTCCACCGTTTTTTAACCGAATTCCTTTTCTTTTTTTTGTTTAGTATATATTGACGAGTTGTAGTATTATCAATAAAACTGAAATTCTGATCGGCAAACTTTTTGTGTGACACGAATTGATGGGGGTAAACAATGTGCCGAGTAGAGTGTTCCTTCACCAATGAAGAATGTTCCAAAATCGGGGTTTTTATTATCCTATTGCGAGCTTCCGCTGCGTTAGCCCAAAGTAACTATTCCACGGGGACGAAGTCGCGAGCAGAAGTTTGTCTGTCATAAAATACAAAATGACAAAAATAATGAATTCTGGGAATACATTATTTGTTATCATTCTAAAAATAAACATTTTTTTATCGAAATGAGAGCCAAAAAAAGAGACTTAAGTACTATTAAATTCTATCCCGCTGTGTAATAATCACGTTGAAGAATTCAAGATATTTCGCGAATAACTCATTTGTGAGTATATCTAAGGAAAATATAAAAATACAAAGGATTCCTTGAAGAATATACAGAAAGATAATACCACACTCAATGGTACTAGTGTTCTTTTGTAGTATTCTTTAGTCTTGAAAAGAGAGTGTAAGTAAATGACGCGTATTTCTGAAGAAAATGCTTTTAGACGTCGCAATGAAGTACGAATATTTTGCACTGAGTTTTCAGTGAAGAACAACATCGTGATGTAACTGTACAACGGATGCAAATCATTTTTATTTTAATATAAATATAATTATATTTCAATGTCACCTACAAACATATAAGTCTTATAAGTTCAACTTTATTGTAATACTAGCCTCTGTCCGCAACTCGTTCGCGTGGAGTAGTTACTTTGGGCTAACGCTAACACGTAGCGGAAGCTCTCAAGGGGAAGTAAAACCCCGATTTTGAAACATTCTGCATTAGTGCTCCGCTCCTATTGGTCTTAGCGTGATGGCATATAGCCTATAACCTTCCTCGATAAATGAGCTATATAACACTGAAAGAATTTTTCAAATCGGACCAGTAGTTCCCGAGATTGGCGTTACCCCCTACAACGACATAAACTCACAAACTTTACCTCTTTATAATATTAGTATAGACTAGTATAGAAGACGATTTAGCTCTACACCCCATAACATAAGTTTAAGAAATGACATTTGAAAATTTGACACACATACAATCTCATAAATAAAGTGATAATAATTAAAATAAGAAATAAAAAAAATGTCCTTCTGAACCTGAATAAAAACGAATTATGTATAACTCGTATAATTAACGAATTTCTGTTACACATATCATTACATAAAAACAAAGTCCTCTGCCACGTCTGTCTGTCTGTTCACAATAAACTCTAAAACTACTGAACGGATTTCCATGTGGGTTTCACCGGTAGATAGAGTGATTCACAAGGAATGTTTCGGTGTACAATATTATTATTAGGACGGGATAACGTCCGCCGGGCCCGCTAGTAAATACATAAATTGCTTTTGTTTTAATATAGGTATTGTATAAATATAATAAAAAGAAATATAACGAGATAAATCAACCCTCAGAAATATGTATGAAGTAGAAATGTTGTTGAATTAATGGAACCGCGCGGAAAATAAATCCCTCACGATTAGAGTAAAGAAATTATTTTGATATTATATTATGCCGGCTGAATAGCAAAAAGGTCCGGATAGTTTGAGAAACAACTGTAGGACCAGCATTTAGTTATACGTGTTTGTAAAGCTGGCGAGACTCGTGATATAGGTACCAAAATACTTTTATAATAATAAAAGTCAATTGACTTAAAGCGCTTCATTTGTTTAAATATAAATTTAAACGGAACATGACAACATGGTCAAACTGAATTTTCCAACAAAATTGAATTTTTAAATTACTTCTTTTTGAAGTGAAACTTCTAATGCGACTTCCAACAAGGTTGCGTTAAACGTTTAACGCTACCATGGAGGGGGTATGAAGGCACTGTTGCGTTAAACGTTCAACACTCCTGGGGAGGAGGAATAGAAAGAGACGGAGCGAGAAAAATAATCATACATTTCGTATCTTACTTTAGTTATCATAATCCCATTGTAAATGTTATGGATTTGGATTTCTCCACTCGAAAATGATAATTAAAAGATGCGATCAATTGTGAATTGTAAGCAATGTTAATAAAGTTTGTCTTAAAGAAACAATATGATTTCACTAAAAATCAATTTCTATCCCTTCCTATTTTCATTTCCACATTACGAAGTTTCCCTTCTTCCGCGCGGAGGGACTCCACGCAGTATTTTTTTTAATGGTGCGTTACATAAAACCGGATAATGTTTTCTTTCAAAATTGACGCGAGTTATTATCTGGTTTGAATCGTATTATTATGTTCATTGTTGGCGTTCTTTCCGTGTTCCATGCCTGCTCTTTATCTGTTTTTACACTCGGCTGTGCAAATATAAAACATCTTTTCGGTGTTGCTAGAGTATATAACTCTTAGTTATATTTTACTAGCGGGCCCGGCAGACGTTGTCCCGCCCTGATTAAAAATAAATCCTTGACAAATTATATACCAAAACGTTCCTCATGAATCACTTTATCCGCCAGTGAAAACCGCGTGAAAATCGGTCAATAGTTTTTGAGTTTATCGCGAACAGACAGACAGACAGACGCGGTAGGGGACTTTATTTTATACTATGTAATGATTGTCATTTACTTATATATTTTAATATGAAGCGGACATATCATTACATATTATAAAATTATGTCCTCTGTCACGTCTGTCTGTCTCTTCGCGATAAACTCAAAAAGTACAGAACGGATTCTCATATGTTTTTCACCAGTAGATAAAGTGATGTATGAGGAAGCTTTAGGTATATAATTTGTTGCGGTTTTTTCTTTTATCAAGACAGGATAACGTCCGCTTGGCCCACTAGTCACGATATAAGAAAATGTTTGGAATATAATTTCCTTGCTCAGAGATATATAAAAATAAATATTATTTTCTGGTAAACTAGTGATTAGTAAGAAAGAAAACAACGTATTCTATTAATTAACCTTAGGCTAGACATTCCCAAATAGCGGTTACCCAAGTTATAAGTCAGTCGACACGGATTTATCAGTGTTCTAGCAGCTCTTCCTATGAAGACTATTCTCTATAGTGCTATATTAATATTATAAAGAGTCGAAGTTTGTGAGGTTGTAGGAGGTAATATCAGGAACTACTAAATCGAATTCTTTTACCAATAAAAAGCCACGTTATTTGCGAGTGTCATAGGCTATAACATTAACCCGAAAAATTAAAATACTTTTTTGTGGCAGTCGGATTTGCAAAGTAAGTCGGAGAAAAAACGGTCGAACGAAAACGTTTCTTACGAACGCTGCCTTAACGATGACAGATATATGATTGACTTTTAGAGAAAAATAAAAGAAAAAAGTAGAGCTTGATAATGCCTACAAGAAAAATATCAGCGACAGCATATGTCTAACTTTTATATTTAAGTCACAAAAAGTAGTTTTTTTATAAATGTTTACCACCAAACGAAGTGGGCACGGACCCGCTAATACTATATATACTTGTATCGAGTCATATTATAAGACGTAGAAATCACTACAAATTACTATATCTTATTACTGACTAGCTATGCCCTCGACTTCCTCAGACTAACAGTCGTGCGTGTTCAAACAAACAGACAGACAGACGTTTCTAAAAATGATTGAAATGTATTTTCTTACTTATTTCTAGACACCTGCAGCAATTTGTTTTACAAAAGTCCAAAAAGTACAGTACTACTCCATCGATCTAACCAAAATTACTCACAGGAACGACGAGTCCCAACGTATGGTGTTAGATCAGTTACAGAGTATTTTTTTAACATGGCGAAATCTTATATATGACTTTCAGTCGCTCGGTTGAGAGGTGGATAGTTTCAGACTCTTACCGACGAAAGTCCTGTGGTACCTATTTGACAGAACGATCTGCCACGGTAATGAGAGCCACGGAATTAAGCGCGATGACCCGACGGCAACGCCCAGAGCGAATATCAATCTGCCCACTAACCGAATCAGCCCGGTCTAACTGTTTCCCTGTCCACCAAACAAGTACAATGGAAGATCAGATCACCTACTCCTTCCCCCTTGGTTCAGCCTGGCAGGTGAAGAAGACGCCTCCTGCAACCATCACGCTTCCGTGATTTCTATCGAAGTTGTCTCAAAATCAAAAATACTTTATTTAATTTAGGACCTAACAAGACGATTATGAATGTTAAAGCTACCACCGGTTCGGAATAATAACCCAGTTATCTAGAAGAGCCGGCAAGAACCTCGATCTTGTTTATCTTTTCATGATACATATTTTTACAAACAAAGATAGTTACATGCGTTTTTGGGGGATGAACACAGAGGGGAGTCATTTCCAGACATCACCATCGCTCACATATTGATCCACCTTGTAATTTATATACTCCTTTAGATATTAAAACCCGCTTGACATGATGCTTGAAATCATTACACGGCAAATCAGTAATGTGCTTTGGGACTCTGTTATAAAACCTAATAGTATTACCTAAAAAACTGTTACTGGTCTTAGTGAGTCTGAAAGATGAAACGATTAATTTGTTATTATTTTTAATGATGTCAATCCTCCTCACTTTGCGTGGTTTTTTGACATGGTAACTCTTTAACTGGATCTTCTCTCTGTCTCTTAAACGATGTTATCTCCTCACGCGATGTAGCATTTAATATGGTTTTTTTCCCCGATAATTTATTAAGCAGATCTCCCTTCTTTGATCATGACTGCAATATTAAGTTGTATCAAAGCACTGTAATTATCTCTTACAATACCTGGTTAAAGAAAGAAAAGCTATTCTTAATATATCTAATAGGAATTAACTTCTGCAAAACCACTCATGCAATTATAAAAATTCCCATGGATAGAAAAAACTACGTTCAGATTGATGGTTTATAAACTTCTATTATAAACTTTTTTTAAATTATAAACGTGTAGAATATTGCAGCTGCCTGTCAGGTATAATATATCATTCCACCCGGTAAAATTCACACTGTTGGGTTAAAGCGTTTTACCCTAGGAGAGGCATAAGGTTGTTCGCAAAGCCAACTGAAAACGTTTTAGCCATTTCCTGCAGTGAAAACATGATTCTGTGTTTTCTTAAAATCCTTACAACTCAACTGAAATAAATGAAAATCTTGAAAAAGATCGAATCTTCCGGTGGAGGAAAACATAGCATAGCTTTGGATTTTTCTTTTTCTAATTACCTACCACTCCCTAGTTTAAAATCTGGCCATTCTGTGGAGTTTCCGGCCGCTGCACTTGAGAGCTAGTACTTCATTCTAAGTTTAACGTATTTTATACCTCAGACCATAACGCCATTTAACATCAAGTGAGATTGATATAAAGTATTCAAACCTATAATGTATAATAAGATAAAATTAAATGAAAATTTTAAGAAAGAGTTGTAATGATGCGGGTTCCTTCTCGAAGGTGACAAGTTTCTCAAACTTTGTCTCAGTGTCATGTCAGTTCACCACTGCAAAAAAACAGTTCGAAGTATGACGAGTAGCTGTCCCAATTGTGTTGCTCAGTGAGCCCCGTTATCACATAAGGAAGATTTAATATACCTCGAATGGGTGTTTCGTAAAATTGGCATGAAGTTACAAATCTCAATTATATTGAAGCTTAGATCGTTTTTGTTGCTACTTATAGTACTTAATAGTTAGTATAGTTCACCTCAAATATGATACACTAATATATCACACAGTAAACGTTTTCAAAACTATAATTACCTCAGGTTTAACTTGCTATTATAAGAATACACAAAACAATTAACATTATTTTTCAAGTATCGTCAAACGCCCTATAAACTCTTTATTTCTATCTACTTAATCACCAATCAAAGACCAGTCGTAAACGTGTCAACTAGTGACATATATCGGTGTCATACGTTAACCAGTGATTATTACCAATAACATTATAACTAAAGATACGTTACCTATAGTTCGAGTTGTCGTTTTTGGCCGCTCTGAATATATCTTTAAGTTCGGTCTTGCGCATAGTACAGTCAAGAGGTTAATACAAAACAGATTCAGAATATTATTATAGGAATTTAACCTTTACGATTATTAATCTATAACTTTTCTGGATATTATACGTACAGTATATCAGGTTTTAATGAATTATGATTCAAGTAGATATTTGCCTGTTACATCAAGTAATAAAAATGTATCAGTATAACGACCATGTTGCTACTTTCAGAAGATTTTGTGTATGTGAAATGAAAGTTTGATTCCGATTGTAAACGATTTGACATCTAATTTATGAAAACCTGTTTACATGAATTGAGCAGACATATACATTACAAGATACATAGACATATAAAATATTTGCAAAGAATTGGAGATAAAAACGAACAAACAATAAAAAAAATCATTATCGTGGTTATTAAATAACATTGAAAACTAGAAAAAGACGAGCTGAATGATAAATAAAGCTAAAATATTAACAGTTCGCCACATCGTGTATTTGTCAGTTATAATTAAATCCAAATAACATTTAATCACTGGTTTGTGAGTTTTGGGTGATCGCTTACTTTAATTGAAAGATCCTCTTTATCCAGTGTTATTTCTATATCTATATATTTTTATTTGCGTATATCTATATATTTCAATCTGTGGGATATATCTAGTAGCATATATTTCCATATATTATGCTTGTTACAGTACCGTTATTGCGAATAAAATACATTCAAATAAATAAATAATTTGTAATAAAAATAAAATAAACAACGCCTTTCATAGAAACATCATTTTTCGAAGTGGATGGGTCTGTGTGAAGTGGAAGTAGTCTTATAATAATGATAAATATACAAGGAAAAGAAAACAACGAAAATAGCAACAACATGTAATTAAAAACAATAAAACTGAATTGACTTCTGAATGCGACTGTACTGTAACTAGTAATGACAGGACACATGTGTGAGCGTGTGTGAAAGAGGGGGCGGAGCGCATCTACTTCAGAGCGGTCAAAAAATTTGACGAGGACTATACATGATATTTTGACAAAACAAATGGCACGATAACGTGCACATACCTAAAAGTAATATTGTAACGCCACACTGTCTTAGGTAAAACGTGGAAGTGAGATGGCATATTCTCAATATCGGTGGTGAAAAAGAAATAGTTATATGTTGCTTAGATACGGGCGGATTGACGGGGCAGTTCTCAAAAATAAGCTAACTAGCCAAGTTAACAAGGCGCTGTCGAAACGCTTATGATGTATCTATATAGTTATAATATTTTATTTATTTTATTTTATTTTATTTTATTCATTTTTGGAAGATTTACAGCTACACTTGTACATTAGATGAAAAACACTAGGTCTAAACACTGCCAATTACAAATCTCCACCGATAACAACTTTTCTTTACATTGTAAAATAATTGTAAGAAGTAGTGCGGGGTGTTGGACAACATTATAAAAGGAAAAGTAGCCACAAGTCATTTAGCCGATTGACGCGTATCCGACGAATGATGACTATTTAGGCAGGAGAGTATCTACATATTCAGCCATCACTCGCCGAAAAATTGCTTCGCCATCAGACATCTTATCGTCGTGCTGCTGGTACAGAACAGATCAATATCAAGCGTGGTGGTAAGTTCATTGAATTTTTCAGGTGCACGCAAAAAAAAGGAATTACGTCGATAGTTACTATTAGCTGACGCTCTGCTGAGAAGAGGTCGCCGTCTAAGATTTAGCTGGTTGGTTCGCAGATAGATTTTGGTTAGTAGCTCTGGGTTGTCTACCGCACCATTAGCTATATTTGTCAAATAGGTTACATCGTTAATATTCCTTCTGATTATTAAAGGTAAGAAATGATAATGTTTGCATCTATCATAGTAGTCTATTGAATAATATTTAGCTTTATAGTCAAGATATCGCAAGAATCTCTTTTGTATGTTTTCAGTTCTATTAATGTAAACGTTATATTGCGGGTTCCAAACCTGCGACGCATATTCCAGGTTACTACGTACGAATGAACAATATAGAATTTTTATGGCTTTCAGGTTATTAAATTTAGCGGCAGTTCTCATTATAAATCCCATAGCTTTGTTAGATTTATTGATAATATTATCAATATGTTGATCAAACAGTAATTGAGAATCGAACTGGATACCTAGATCATTAACTATTACAGGGTTTCTTTTTAAAAACATAATAATAAAAAACAAAATACATTTTACCTCTATGTAATAATTTAAACTTGATTATTGCCCAGTCATTCTGCCCACGATTCTAAAAGTACGCTTTAAGATTAGCAATTTAGATGTTGCCGTAAATCCGTCCGGTTAATTCGGCTTGAAACAAATTGTTTTCAATGTAAATATATCGCGTTTACAATGCTCCTCCCAAGCATTTAATGGTTACCATCGTAAATACTAGTTACGCTGACTCGCCTAACATGCTTTATTTTGAAAACAATAAACGAATCAAAGCAATAGTAATAATAGCTAAATGTAGGCTTATGCCGAATTCAGACTAATTATCAAAGGTTTTGTATATACGTAATATTCTAATCGCATATCATTTTGTGGATTACAGTGGACATTTTAGTTATAGCATACCTAAGACATGTCGATTGTTTTTTTATACATGACAGAATGAGACAGTGGTCACATAAAGTTTATCATTACTACATATTTTATTCCCATTGCAATAGGTGTCTTTTTGTGTAGCCATGTTTAAGTAGGATTGTCTGCTAGAGAGATCCCGTAGCTTAGCGGGAACATCTTATCACATACGTCAAATTTCGGTGTTAAAATATTTGTAACATGCGTGAATTATAGTTATGAAAATCACTTATGTCTGAGCAAAAGTACTGATAAATCTTAAGAAAAGATTACCACTTATCATGCTAAAGTTGGAAAGAAATTTGGGTTTGAAGATGATATGAAATTATGGAATCTTCAATGTTAATATAATGTTGTGAAGTTATTTATTTGTAACGTTATATAACAGGTGCTATTTCGCGACTTGTTATATTTTACGTGACGCAATTAATGATAACACTGAAACGCCGCGGAGCTTACCGTTGAGATATACAGATATACTGTAAATGAAATAATTACTTAACACTCGCAAAGTTATTTCAGTACTATACATTTTTCAAGCAGGTCAATCAAAAGCTAACAGTTTTGAAAATAAGATCGTTATCACTTGTTATAATTTTACGAATTGGAATGTACTTTAACATGTTTCTTTTTTTTATATCAAATCAAGTCAAATCAAAAATACTGTACTCAGTTTAGGCCCTAATAAAGCGCTTATGAACGTCAAAACTACTACCGGTTTGGAAAACAACCCAGTCATCGAGAAGAACCGGCAAGAAACTCGATCGGGTACTTCTTTTTAACATATATATATATTTCGAATACATTATACATTACAATATCGTTTTTACTGGATGCACAGAGAGGAGTCAATTCCAGACGTCACCATCGTTCACGTATTGATCCACTCTATAATAGCCTTTCGACACTAAAACCTGCTTGACATGGTGCTTGAATTTACAGTCCGGCAAATCGGTAATATGTTTTGGGCTTTATTGTAAAACCTAACACTATTACCTAAGAAACTATTACTGGTTTTCCTAAGTCTGAAACGTATATATTATAGGAGGCAAGCGGACAGGTGGGTTATCTGATGTTAAGTGATCACCACCGTCCATAGACACTCACCAGGAGAGTCGCAAGTATGTTGCCACCCTGTATTGGGGGAGAGGGGGAGTAAGGGAGAGGGGAAGGGTAGGGGAGGTGGGCCTCCAGCGCTCTCACTGACCGAACGAAACGCAACAATGCAAGCACTGTAACTTCACGTCGGTTTTCTGTGAGAGGGTGGTACTACCCCGGTCTAGCCGACCCATTCATGCTAAAACCATTAATAGCTTCAGTGTAGCTCTACCACCTACAATGTGTATGAATTTATATTACGGTTGCGCGATAATTAATTGGCTATTTCTATGTATTTAGCAGTGACACATGATATAATTTATCGCAAATAAACCGATTTTCAACACGACGTTAGTAGTAAGCAGGCAATATATTAATATATTAGGCGGTAAACATAAAATGCAGACAAAAAATAAAACTCCAACTTAAATCACGATAAGTTACCTGATTTATTTTTACATTTACTTTTTTTTTTGGCTATCCTCTCGTCGTATTATCAATTTACGCTGTACCCTTTTGTATAGGAAAAACAAAATAATGGTAAGACGTTACTTTCGTCTTCGGCCTTCCGACATATTTACATATAAGTGGCTCGCTCTAAGCCGTTACACATTTTCGACCCTATTCGTCTTATCTATACGTTGATTTCACTGTATTACGGCCCCCATTTCATTATTTGCGTCCGTTGAGGAAGGTTGCGTCTTAAATAAGGATTTATTTTACGTGCGTGAAGTGAAAATTTAGATCGTGGTTTGATATTTTCCTCGAAAAGTGATTCGACGACGGAATCATATTAATATTTTTCTTATATGAATCCTAGATTTTAGTACATAAATTGTAACAATAGCGAACAGTAAATTCTTTTTTTACCTCTTTCTTGTAACTACAATATCGCTTCATGTTAAATGGTGATGTGGTCAAAGATAGGAGCACACTAAACCTAAAGTAGGGCTGGCTCTCGAGTGCAGCTACCACAATGAGCTCCTGCTATATACTTGGGAGAAGAGTTTGTTAGTGCTCTTTAGAAAATATCCTTTCACGATTCCTATTACGATCATTTTCTGTATAAAAAGACGCAGCTCATCGCAGAACGGAATGTCGTCGATAGACGCGGTATTTAAGCTACCATTATTAAAGCTACCAATGACTTATTATTAGTTCAAAATTCTTACTAAATCACTTATTGTTAAAACAGAAATGAATACCTATGAAATTACCTATAAGACAACTATCTGAATCTCAAGTCACTTGCAAACAGCTACCCTATAAATACGTTCTATTAATTAGGACAATGCTTAAGCCCCAGCCAAACGAATTTCTCTACTATATTTCATTTTATCAAATTTGCGAGCATCCGCCTGAGGCTTCTTACACGTTAATTACAATATAATGATGATAAAATATAGCTTATGTGATAATAATTAGTTTAGATGACATACTTATATCTCTTTTTATATTAACGCTTGTTTAATGTATTGAATTTTATGTGAGGTCAACTATTTTTTTTATAGCACGATAGCGGAAACAATCCTAGTTAAAATTTTGTATAAACACATAACCAGTCTAACTTTGTCTGCTAAATTACTACGGGACTCGACGTCATTGGATATTTTGACACCCTGGATACCAATATTCTCTGCGATGGTAATTAATGGATGTGTCTTGGGATTGTGGTGTCACAGTGATTGAGGTTTTTTATTTTCTTTTTTTATATATATAATTGGAGGCAAACGAACAAGTGGGTCACCTGATGTTAAGTGATTACCACCGTCCATAGACACTAGCAACACTACAGGAGTTGCAAGTGCGTTGCCAGCCTGTGTTTGGGGAAAAGAGAGGGTAGGGGGAGTAGGAGGGTAGGTGGGTTTCCGGCGCTCTCACTGACCGAACGAAACGCAATAATGCAAGCACTGTTACTTCACGTCGGTTCTCCGTGAGTCTGATGGTAGTACCCCAGGCGAGCCAACCCATTCATGCTGAAACCAGTAATAGCTTCAGCATGGCTCTACCACCTACCTTTTCTTAGCGTTGAACGCACAAACTTGTACCTTATTAAAGTCGAAACGAGCTAAATTGTCTCGAACCGCATCGGATATTTTAAATAAGGTATTTTCGATTTGAGACAATCTGTACGCGTCTTTCTACCACAAAGGAACGAGCAATATTTGCACAGCCAATACACTATACATTTACGGTACTGTTATCTGAATAGTAATGAATGTCGCTAATGAATAATATGTTATTGATATGCAGCAAAAAAGGGCGGAAAATAATATTGTACCTTGCGGAACGCCAGCATTTATGTCCGTGCGTTCAAAGCAGTAACATATTATAATTAGAAGAGAATGGATAATTGTCATATCGGTTTCGCAAATACTAGAGTGGAAGCCTTTAGTTAACTCTTTAAATGTAAACAAAGTGTCGTGACCTTTAAAGCGAGTCCGCCAAGGCATTACATTTCTTTGAATTTTGTATCTTGTACGCAATAATTGACGTATCTTCTTTTGGTCAGCATATTTGACATTCAATTGAGGATTCTTCTTGGAGGTCTTCTTGAGTTATTGTTTTCTTGTCATTTAGTACGAGTTTAAAATAACTCAACCACCGTTTTTTGTTATAATCCTCATATCTCTATTAGCTTCAATCTTAGTGTATTTGGTCAATAATGTTCCTCCTACTTTTAGTAAACAAATTTCGTCTTTGAGGAAACTTCATTTTATTATAAAATGTAAAATAGTTTTAAACCAGAAATAATTCGACCAAATTCATCAACAGACTTTTGACGCCAGTTTATTAAAACAGCTTTAGTCCATTGCCTTTTTACACTTATTCGGGTCAAACTATTTAAGTACAAAGGCTATTCACATAAGTTAATTACTTTCGTAATTATTAAGGGGCTGATGTTACTCGCGACCGCAAGAAGTGTACCTCTCATTCTTCCACACGTGCTTCCCGGGTCCTAAAGAGTAACAAATTTTTGACCGCTGCACTGTTCCACATGAATTAAACTTCGCAGGGAAAAATAGAGTAATCATTAAAGCGATGATAATGAAAGATGGACATTCTATTTACCCAAACGATTAATTAAAAAAGCAAAAGTTAAATTATTAAAAAAAAAAACATAATTTCGTGGTACTAAAATATACACAGGATATTATCTAGCAAATTGTAGCTAAAGGTTCAATAATTGTATTTACTGTTCGAAAATTAGTACTTATTCCTTTTTATTATTTGTGCAGGTATGTTTTATCTTATCCATTCTATCCGCGAATTGGTAATTAGACACTCTTGTTAATAGGAACTTGTGTGACATACACATAAAATCAATGCTATTAGAAAGCTGAAGAGTTTGTTTGGAACTACTGGTCCGATTTGCATAGTTCTTTCGGTGTTAGATAGCTCATTTATCAAGGAGGGCTATAGGCTATATATCATCACGTTAAGGCCATAGGAGCAGAGCACCAATGAAGAATGTTTCAAAATCGGGGTGCTTTTTCCTTTTGAGAGCTTCTGCTGCGTCTAAACGTTAGTCGAAAGTAACTATTCAACACGACGGAGTCGCGAGCATTGTAACTGTAAACTGTAAACAAATTAAAAATTGTTTCTCTATCATTATAACGGACAAGATATTTGCGAGTTAGTGGCAGAATCTTAGTATGTCATGTAATAATTAGGTTTTATTGTTTATTGATAAACCTGGGTTAATTAGACAAACACTATGTAATATTTGTTATTGTGCACAAGTGGATTAGAAGTAATAAGACGAATTCTAAGATTTACAACAACTTCCTGGACAGTTTTAACAGAGGCGCAACTATCTTGTTGAAATACTAAAAATACGCTGAATGTTAAAAAATCGTTTTCTTTTTTTCGTTTCAAGAGCTTCCGCTGCGTGTTAGCGTTAGCCCAAAGTAACTATTCCACGCGGAGTCGCAGGCAGAAGCTAGGGTTCAATAAAGAGGATTAGTTGCAAAAATAGGGAAAGCAGAAGACACCATGTTTTATTTATCCTCACAATGCGATACTGTAAGTTGAATGTAAAACAAATGATTACCTTTTATCATGGAACAAAGAATTAGAGTTTTGTTGGGATAGAAACAAAATTGTTGTATTCAGTGTCATATAAAATATTTTATGAGTTTTTATCAGCCGATATTACTGTAACATGGATTTTCTGTTATACATAAAAAGTGATAATTGTCTCCGGCTGATAACCTTTGAGTGTTTTATATGATAGCGATAACCGTCGACCTCTCATGCTTTTATGTTAGCCTGGTACTTTCGCGCACCTGCTTATAGTTGGTGTGAAGAAAGGTCATAAAATATTATAAGCTATATGAATATAATGGTGATAGATTATTTTAAGTAATGGTCCTACATACGCTATGGTTGGAGAATAAACTTTGATCATATCAATAAAAGCTGGAATCGTGCATGTTTTGCGTAAACCAAATCTGATTTAAAATCTAAATTTAGTACATTAGTAAACGTTCTGAAATTGTGTTATTTTAATACCAAATATTAATAGTATAATATAACAAAGTACCACAAATTGCAATTAAAATAGGTTACTTTTGAAGAGTCTATATAATGATTTAAATGAAATAATTCATGTGTTTACGTCAATCACTTTTAGAAATGGAAATTATTATTGCTCTGAGTTCGTTCTAGAAGAAGCGCATATAAGTAATGCGATTGTAAAATTGTAAGGCTTCTAATTCGTAAGTTTTTTGTCTAAGAATTACATAAAAATTCAATGTGTCCTTAAATATTCATGCGTGACTGGTTATAATCATTCAACAATCATGATAAATACGCAATTAATTATTGTAGCATGGACAATGTAAAACGATGGATTTTTGGTGCCAATGCACCATTTCTCTAATTGTACTTTAAGATCGATTATTCAAAAACATCACATAGACATCTCAGTATATTTATATCTCGGATACTCTTTACTAAATAGATGAGTATGAACAGTAGAACAAATTAAATTGTGACGTCCATAATTTGGGACCAAGTTTTCAGCAAAGCGATCTGAGTCTGCGTATGTGAGCTATTTTCCAAACTGCTCATCCAGTATACGTAGTGGTCATTGTAGAGATAAAGATATTTTATTAAACACGAAAAGTGGGATGTCCGGCTGGTTATAAAAACCCCGATAACAATATTTAGATTGGAATTAGTTTACCTGTCGCCGACACAAATATTATCATTTACATAATACGTATAAAAATTATGACAAGATAACAATAGTTGTGTAATATGACCTTTCGTTTTGTTTTTATTTTCCTTTCTTTATTCATATTGAGAGACAATGACAATGAGAGACAAACATATTGACGCCAGATACAATTCTTGAGACTAACAATGTACCTTTTAAGTCTGTGGTAGTACAAAGGTGTAGAATTTTACACAGAAGTTAAATATCGTAGGTAAACTCTAAGAAAAAATTATAAAAATGGCATCCATTCATTTTTAAAAATTGAGCCGTCACTGGACGCCTGGCAGATGTGAAACATTGAAATTGATTTGTATAAGTTATATGTATAAAAGGACAGATTACGGCAGGAATTAGCTATGGCATAATGACAAGATAAAGCATTACAAATTTGTTCCATAAAATAATAACTGTTTATTTATTTTATTACATAAATATTCATTTTTTTTAATACAAAATATAAAAATTCAAAGAAATCACCGCTAAGCGCAGGCGCGGTGTGTTTGATGGCATTTCTCAAAGGGCGCTAGGTCGTCGGCGCATGACGCGTAACACTAGTATAACAGGTGGCTGACAAAACAATTTGAATCTTATGTTTATACAGATAGGGTTGCAAATATTTTTGAGTATTTCGTTAATAGTGCAAACTTCGTGTTTTGCGTCGCCACGTCACACCAATGCAAAATCAGATGTACCCACGCCTATAGTTGTTTCAAATCAAAATCCTTAGTTTCCTTCTCCAAAAATAGACAAATTTTTAGTTTCGATAGGTGGTAGAGCCACACTGAAGCTATTACCGGTTTCAGCATGAATGGGTCGGTTCGAACGGGGTAGTACCACCCTCTCATAGAAAACCGACGTGAAGTAACAGTTCTCGCATTGGTGCGTTTCGTTCGTTCAGTGAGAACGCCGGAGGCCCATCTCCTCTTCCCTCCCTCCTCCCCTACCTCATTCCTCCCTTCCCCCCAAACACAAGCTGGCTACGCACTTGCGACTCCCCTGGTGTTGCTAGTGTCTATGGACGGCGGTGATCACTTAACATCAGGTGAACCGACTGTTCGTTTGCCTCCTATGATATAAAAAAAAATAGTTTTTTTTTCAGAAATAAAAGAATTTGGCCCATGCCTATGCGTATTACTGTACATATTCGACAAATCTTTTTGGTGGAGGTTTGAAAAGTTTAAAAAGATTCTATATTTTTATAATAATTGATTTAAGAATAAGACCAAAACAGGAGCATGCTCGTGGTGTAGATATAAGTTATACGTTATAAACATATTTGTTCTAGCATCATTACCCGAGTGAATAATAGAGGAGTATGGACGGAACGCCGGCCACGTTTTTAACCGACTTCAAAAAAAGGAGGAGGTTATCAATTCGACTGTATTTTTTTTTTTTGTTTGTTACCTCATAACTTTGGACTGGGTGAACCGATTTTGATGATTCTTTTTTTATTTGAAAGCTGGTGCTCCCGTGTGGTCCCATTTTAATTTGGTCCAGTTCCGACAACGGCATCCAGTGCAAAACCGTATAAGTTTTAAATTTGCATTAAGTATGTACACGACAAATAGACGAATAACTCAATATCACGCTAACCGATTTCGATGATTCATTTTTTATTGGAAAGGTCGTACTTCAAAGGTAGTTTGATGAGAGTTTGGTTTGGTTCTGATTATGGGATCCGTGACAAAGTAAGAAAACTTTCAAGAAACGAGCCTACTCCTTTCTTAAGGGCCGGCAACGCATCTGTGTTTCCTCTCGTGTCGCAGGTGTCCATGGGCGGCCGTGATCACTTACCATCAGGTGACCCGTATGTTCGTTTGCCACCAATATTATAAAAAAAACTCTTCAATTCTTAGGAGCCTATTGTGCTTATGTTCGTTGCTGTGTTGCAACATGACGCAAGCATTGTAATTACATCACTTAAGGACTATTATGTGTGAAGCGATGTAGCCGAGTTGGTGGTAGAAAAAACGATCGCGGATTATTGATAAGGTTGCGTTTGTACCAAACGTTACTTATTGTACAACCAATTGAAATCATTCCATACCGCAAAAATGCGCATATTTTAATATACTTAAGGCGGAACGGAGTTCGCGGGCACTGCTAATAAAATATATTTATGTACACTAAAAATGGAAAAATAAAGTAAATTTTCAAAAAAAAGTATTAAACGACTTCAATATCAATCAAAAACGCATAAGGCACTAAAAAGCGGAAAATAAATAGTTTATCAAATTAACCAAATTAAATAAAACATATGAATATGTGTGCTACCTAGAGATATATTAGAAGTCGGTGCCAACTGAAAATCGTATCATCTACATAGGTACAAAAAGTTTAAGTTCACTCTCGCGTCTCTGTAATACTTTTCTACCAGGAACAAATTTGAAATTTCGGTTGGCACCGATTTCCAATACATCTCTAGGTAGCACACATATTCATATGTTTTATTTAATTTGGTTAATTTGATAAACTATTTATTTTACGCTTTTTAGTGCCTTATGGGTTTTTGATTGATATTGAAGTCGGTTAATACTTTTTTTTGAAAATTTACTTTTTTCTTAAACATATGTGATTCAGCTTTTGCGCTTTGATATTAATGTATCATCCAGGTAAAATATTTCTTTGATAATCTCATCACATAAACAACTGCTCATTTACTTCTTCTCGATATGTATAATATACCAGTGTAGCGACACAGTATAGCGTGTGCATAGCAATTTGTCTGCGTAGACAAATTGCGAGGCACACGCCCGACGCTGCTGGCCGCAGTCCCCTCCAACCGATCGTAGAATATGTCCGTGTATACATTTGTATTAATAATTGTTTCAGTTAATGTTACAAAATAAATACCATTATATGAGATAAACGGTGTCTTTATTGACCTCACTGATAAAATTGGTAAACCAGTATCAATTAAAGCGTATAAAAAAGCAGCTACCAACCGAAATTGGATCAATCACTGCAAATAATGTAGTTCTAATTACATATGGTCACGAAATTTTAATTATAAGAATCGGCTAATAGACTATACGAGTTATTTCGATGCCCAGTGAAGAAATTCCCTTTCACATTTTCCTTTTAACCGTACACTTTGACGCAAAACAGATGGTGCGCCATTTTCATCTCAGCTTTTACGATATTTATTCGAAACCGTTTGAACTGATTTTCAAAGACCGCGGGGAACCGTTTCCGGTTGTTAACAATGAGAGATATAACGTAGGGACGTAAAATTTTATTCGCACATTCAGATTTTCTTTATCTAGTTGTAAAATATGCTTTGAGGTTGACATGAATGAAATTAACAATTTAAGGTTTGATTCTCTAACCTATTCTCTGACTGATAGTGTAAGATAAAATTGCAGGAGAATAATTAACATTCATATATTTGTTGATAAGAAGCAGTGCTGGGAAAGCTGTGACCGGTTACTAAGAAAATGGTTGGCAGTTTATGCTGACATACAAGATGTTCCAACTCGATTCTCAGGATTAGACACCCATTAACACTGAAACCAGGACTGAAATTTGTTAGCTATAGTCTGTAGTGACTAGTTTCAAGTGAACTGAGTAACATAAAGAAAGAAGTTAAATTAAGATGTAAAGGAACCGATAAAATCTTAAAGCAGAAATGTAGTCGACTTGCAAGTACTATTCCCATTACACATCAATACATATGATGATGTTTCTAACCGTCAACTATCCAGGTTTCATAGAATACCCTACCACAACGCTTTGTGTGTTGGATTCGGAACCACGAAAATCGATAGACGATACGCAAGCTATATCATTACTAAACCATTATTCTTTATAAAGGTACAATTCAGTGGGACGATCAAGGTATTTAAATTCAAAATGATCGGCTTTCACCCAAATTACTTTCTTTGTGTGTTTGCCGTTAAAGGTGTATTAAGAATTGATCAATACCATTTAGATTTTCTTCTGTCTAATAAAATTTCGTTAGTACCTACTACTTATTGTAAAAAAAATTCTCTCTTTCTAGCTTCTTCGAAGTGATGATGGCTTAATTTATAGCCTATTCGGACGCTGCGTCGATGGACGTTGGTTAGAATCCTTGTAATTCAGTCGGAGCTTTCGATGAAGGAAAATATAATGATGAAACTATGGCACTATAGTACGGCTTTTTCTAAGTCCGTCTGACTAGCCTAGCTACCACCCTCAAGTTGAAAATCTGTCGCCAAGCGCCTGTTAGTGTATTCCGGCAGCTGGACTTGAAAGCCAGTCTCCTCAAGGCTTAGCGTGATTATTATCTTAGACCACAATGTCATTTAACAGCAGATGGAACTGTGGTCAAACGCTATACCTATAAAGAATAAAATAAAAAAATATTTCTGGTAAAAAATAAAAAATGTGAGATCAGCCATAAATGTTTTTCTTTTTCATTTCTCTCTGTCCTTTATATCCATTCAGATATTTTGCACTCCTTCAAATTCTACCCCTTTCTACTTCGTTTTGAGTCGGTCTCGGGGTTCCTGATCATAATGCCAAATTTCCTATATTTCTCTTTTTTACGTGACTTTACCAACCCAATCTTCCGCCGCATATCCAACTCTGCATCTTCGTTAATGTAACTTGAATGGTATGGACATTCTTTTGGGTTAAGACCCACGTATAATTACCTTACACCAGGAACGATCTAGTAAATAAAACCTTAGAGCTATTTGAGTGTTATATACACAAGCAACTTCTCGCCATTTTATCCGCGTTGCGACTATCCTATCTTACAACATTCATATTCTTAAGCAAGCATTGCACTGAAATCCCCAGCGAGGGAGTAGATGTGGTCAACCTAAGCAGACTTGACAAGAATCTGTGTTGGCAGTCTTCAAGATTAGGCTTACTTGAAGTGGAGTGGAGCGTGAAGCCATCGACAGAACGAGATGGAAAGGCATCGTGTCTGCCCTCTGCTCCGACAGTTTAGGGACATGGGATCTCAACAGAGAGAGAAATATAAACATAAAGACTTCGATACATTTATCGATAGAAATCGCATCGTTTTCGTGATATATCTAAGATTCATTAAATAATGAATAACTTTGAATGTTAAACGAATATTCATTTCAAAAATGGTAAAAATCTTAACCAAAATGCAATCCTTTAACGGTGTGATGAATTAATTATATTAAAGTAAACAAGAATAAAATAATTTTGCTTTTAATATAAAAAATAAATTAATTAAAACGCTCTCTGTATAATTTGTTTACTTCAAAAATTTATATTTATTTATGCTTACCAAGTTAATAAACATCTTTTGGCTTTTAAAATTAATAAAGGCCCAGTTACTTAATAAGGAAGTTACTTACATATTAATTCCTCTATTACACCGAATGCGAACATGTGCGTGTATATCATATTCAGTTCTAGATGACATTTCATTCAATATTTTGTAATAGGGTTTCTATTTATATATTTCTAATTTTTTTGTAATGAGAATCGAATTTTCATAGTTGCTTTGTTACCATGAGTGAAATGTTAAACCCACAATATACTCAATTACCATGCAATGGTTTTACGGCGCTGACATCACGCATTTGTGAGCGCAGTCTGACTGTCTGCTAAGGCGTTAGTCGTTTACATAACTCTGTCGTGTCCGGACCATTATTAGGTAAAATAAAATATACGTTCCAATATAACAAGTCCAAAGTAGCCAAAGTTTCATTAGTTTAGAAATTTCAAGCATATATCTCCTCAATTATATGCAATGTTCAAGTATCCCATCACTCCAGAAAAAAAGAATAAACGAATTAATCATTTAAATTTCTTCCCTCCATACCAAAACTAATAGCGAACTGCGAATAAGGTAGTCTACTTTGATAATTAAATACTGTTGATTTCACAATAACAGAATTATCCGAATTAGTTTCAAATCGTAAAAAGAGATCTCAGTAAAGGTGGCCATATACATACGGAATTCCGTTTCGGGATTTCGATTCGAAATATCGATTCGGGATTCCGTACATATTTCACTCATATACGTTTATTTCCGTTAGGAATAACAAGGTTCAGTTGAGAGACGACAACCATTGAGTTCAGATATTTTAACAGCGATGAACGATGATTTTCTACTTGCGATTGCATTGTTGCTGTATCTTGCTAAGAAGAAGAAAATACGTTCTCGTTACTGGGTACATCCATTCAACACTCTAAGATTGCAAGACAGCTTATATATAAACTGACTGACTAGCGTTCCGTACGGAATTAACGAATGTGTGATGCGACTCATACAAAATCTATGAAAGAGATGCATTCGAAACAGTTTTTTTCTGTGCGAGATTCCGAACGCACAGGCTACCATACGGAATTCCAAATCGGACAAAACTACGAACGGGCACTGTATGTTTGTGATAGGTCCATAAATTTGTATAGATTTAATGCGTTCGAAATCCCGATACGATATTTCGAATCGAAATTCCGAAACGGAATTCCGTATGTATGTGGCCGCCTTTAAACCTGAGGCTTCTTACACGTTAATTACAATATAATGATGATAAAATATATCTTATGTGATAATAATTAGTTTAGATGACATACTTATATCTCTTTTTATATTAACGCTTGTTTAATGTATTGAATTTTATGTGAGGTCAACTATTTTTTTTATAGCACGATAGCGGAGACAATCCTAGTTAAAATTTTGTATAAACACATAACCAGTCTAACTTTGTCTGCCAAATTACTACGGGACTCGATATTCTCTGCGATGGTAATAGATGTGTCTTGGGATTGTGGTGTCACAGTGATTGAGATTTTCTATTTTCTTTTTTTATATATATAATTGGAGGCAAACGAACAAGTTGGTCACCTGATGTTAAGTGATTACCACCGTCCATAGACACTAGCAACACTACAGGAGTTGCAAGTGCGTTGCCAGCCTGTGTTTGGGGGGAAGAGAGGGTAGGGGGAGTAGGAGGGTAGGTGGGTTTCCGGCGCTCTCACTGACCGAACGAAACGCAATAATGCAAGCACTGTTACTTCACATCGGTTCTCCGTGAGTCTGATGGTAGTACCCCAGGCGAGCCAACCCATTCATGCTGAAACCAGTAATAGCTTCAGCATGGCTCTACCACCTACCTTTTCTTAGCGTTGAACGCACAAACTTGTGCCTTATTAAAGTCGAAACGAACTAAATTGTCTCGACCCGCATCGGATATTTTAAATAAGGTATTTTCGATTTGAGACATAATCTGTACGCGTCTTTCTACCACAAAGGAACGAGCAATATTTGCACAGCCAATACACTATACATTTACGGTACTGTTATCTGAATAGTAATGAATGTCGCTAATGAATAATATGTTATTGATATGCAGCAAAAAAGGGCGGAAAATAATATTGTACCTTGCGGAACGCCAGCATTTATGTCCGTGCGTTCAAAGCAGTAACATATTATAATTAGAAGAGAATGGATAATTGTCATATCGGTTTCGCAAATACTAGAGTGGAAGCCTTTAGTTAACTCTTTAAATGTAAACAAAGTGTCGTGACCTTTAAAGCGAGTCCGCCAAGGCATTACATTTCTTTGAATTTTGTATCTTGTACGCAACAATTGACGTATCTTCTTTTGCTCAGAATATTTGACATTCAATTGAGGACTCTTCTTGGAGGTCTTCTTGAGTTATTGTTTTCTTGTCATTTAGTACGAGTTTGAAATAACTCAACCACCGTTTTTTGTTATAATCCTCATATCTCTATTAGCTTCAATCTTAGTGTATTTGGTCAATAATGTTCCTCCTACTTTTAGTAAACAAATTTCGTCTTTGAGGAAACTTCATTTTATTATAAAATGTAAAATAGTTTTAAACCATAAATAATTCGACCAAATTCATCAACAGACTTTTGACGCCAGTTTATTAAAACAGCTTTAGTCCATTGCCTTTTTACACTTATTCGGGTCAAACTATTTAAGTACAAAGGCTATTCACATAAGTTAATTACTTTCGTAATTATTAAGGGGCTGATGTTACTCGCGACCGCAAGAAGTGTACCTCTCATTCTTCCACACGTGCTTCCCGGGTCCTAAAGAGTAACAAATTTTTGACCGCTGCACTGTTCCACATGAATTAAACTTCGCAGGGAAAAATAGAGTAATCATTAAAGCGATGATAATGAAAGATGGACATTCTATTTACCCAAACGATTAATTAAAAAAGCAAAAGTTAAATTATTAAAAAAAAAAAACATAATTTCGTGGTACTAAAATATACACAGGATATTATCTAGCAAATTGTAGCTAAAGGTTCAATAATTGTATTTACTGTTCGAAAATTAGTACTTATTCCTTTTTATTATTTGTGCAGGTATGTTTTATCTTATCCATTCTATCCGCGAATTGGTAATTAGACACTCTTGTTAATAGGAACTTGTGTGACATACACATAAAATCAATGCTATTAGAAAGCTGAAGAGTTTGTTTGGAACTACTGGTCCGATTTGCATAGTTCTTTCGGTGTTAGATAGCTCATTTATCAAGGAGGGCTATAGGCTATATATCATCACGTTAAGGCCATAGGAGCAGAGCACCAATGAAGAATGTTTCAAAATCGGGGTGCTTTTTCCTTTTGAGAGCTTCTGCTGCGTCTAAACGTTAGTCGAAAGTAACTATTCAACACGACGGAGTCGCGAGCATTGTAACTGTAAACTGTAAACAAATTAAAAATTGTTTCTCTATCATTATAACGGACAAGATATTTGCGAGTTAGTGGCAGAATCTTAGTATGTCATGTAATAATTAGGTTTTATTGTTTATTGATAAACCTGGGTTAATTAGACAAACACTATGTAATATTTGTTATTGTGCACAAGTGGATTAGAAGTAATAAGACGAATTCTAAGATTTACAACAACTTCCTGGACAGTTTTAACAGAGGCGCAACTATCTTGTTGAAATACTAAAAATACGCTGAATGTTAAAAAATCGTTTTCTTTTTTTCGTTTCAAGAGCTTCCGCTGCGTGTTAGCGTTAGCCCAAAGTAACTATTCCACGCGGAGTCGCAGGCAGAAGCTAGGGTTCAATAAAGAGGATTAGTTGCAAAAATAGGGAAAGCAGAAGACACCATGTTTTATTTATCCTCACAATGCGATACTGTAAGTTGAATGTAAAACAAATGATTACCTTTTATCATGGAACAAAGAATTAGAGTTTTGTTGGGATAGAAACAAAATTGTTGTATTCAGTGTCATATAAAATATTTTATGAGTTTTTATCAGCCGATATTACTGTAACATGGATTTTCTGTTATACATAAAAAGTGATAATTGTCTCCGGCTGATAACCTTTGAGTGTTTTATATGATAGCGATAACCGTCGACCTCTCATGCTTTTATGTTAGCCTGGTACTTTCGCGCACCTGCTTATAGTTGGTGTGAAGAAAGGTCATAAAATATTATAAGCTATATGAATATAATGATGATAGATTATTTTAAGTAATGGTCCTACATACGCTATGGTTGGAGAATAAACTTTGATCATATCAATAAAAGCTGGAATCGTGCATGTTTTGCGTAAACCAAATCTGATTTAAAATCTAAATTTAGTACATTAGTAAACGTTCTGAAATTGTGTTATTTTAATACCAAATATTAATATTATAATATAACAAAGTACCACAAATTGCAATTAAAATAGGTTACTTTTGAAGAGTCTATATAATGATTTAAATGAAATAATTCATGTGTTTACGTCAATCACTTTTAGAAATGGAAATTATTATTGCTCTGAGTTCGTTCTAGAAGAAGCGCATATAAGTAATGCGATTGTAAAATTGTAAGGCTTCTAATTCGTAAGTTTTTTGTCTAAGAATTACATAAAAATTCAATGTGTCCTTAAATATTCATGCGTGACTGGTTATAATCATTCAACAATCATGATAAATACGCAATTAATTATTGTAGCATGGACAATGTAAAACGATGGATTTTTGGTGCCAATGCACCATTTCTCTAATTGTACTTTAAGATCGATTATTCAAAAACATCACATAGACATCTCAGTATATTTATATCTCGGATACTCTTTACTAAATAGATGAGTATGAACAGTAGAACAAATTAAATTGTGACGTCCATAATTTGGGACCAAGTTTTCAGCAAAGCGATCTGAGTCTGCGTATGTGAGCTATTTTCCAAACTGCTCATCCAGTATACGTAGTGGTCATTGTAGAGATAAAGATATTTTATTAAACACGAAAAGTGGGATGTCCGGCTGGTTATAAAAACCCCGATAACAATATTTAGATTGGAATTAGTTTACCTGTCGCCGACACAAATATTATCATTTACATAATACGTATAAAAATTATGACAAGATAACAATAGTTGTGTAATATGACCTTTCGTTTTGTTTTTATTTTCCTTTCTTTATTCATATTGAGAGACAATGACAATGAGAGACAAACATATTGACGCCAGATACAATTCTTGAGACTAACAATGTACCTTTTAAGTCTGTGGTAGTACAAAGGTGTAGAATTTTACACAGAAGTTAAATATCGTAGGTAAACTCTAAGAAAAAATTATAAAAATGGCATCCATTCATTTTTAAAAATTGAGCCGTCACTGGACGCCTGGCAGATGTGAAACATTGAAATTGATTTGTATAAGTTATATGTATAAAAGGACAGATTACGGCAGGAATTAGCTATGGCATAATGACAAGATAAAGCATTACAAATTTGTTCCATAAAATAATAACTGTTTATTTATTTTATTACATAAATATTCATTTTTTTTAATACAAAATATAAAAATTCAAAGAAATCACCGCTAAGCGCAGGCGCGGTGTGTTTGATGGCATTTCTCAAAGGGCGCTAGGTCGTCGGCGCATGACGCGTAACACTAGTATAACAGGTGGCTGACAAAACAATTTGAATCTTATGTTTATACAGATAGGGTTGCAAATATTTTTGAGTATTTCGTTAATAGTGCAAACTTCGTGTTTTGCGTCGCCACGTCACACCAATGCAAAATCAGATGTACCCACGCCTATAGTTGTTTCAAATCAAAATCCTTAGTTTCCTTCTCCAAAAATAGACAAATTTTTAGTTTCGATAGGTGGTAGAGCCACACTGAAGCTATTACCGGTTTCAGCATGAATGGGTCGGTTCGAACGGGGTAGTACCACCCTCTCATAGAAAACCGACGTGAAGTAACAGTTCTCGCATTGGTGCGTTTCGTTCGTTCAGTGAGAACGCCGGAGGCCCATCTCCTCTTCCCTCCCTCCTCCCCTACCTCATTCCTCCCTTCCCCCCAAACACAAGCTGGCTACGCACTTGCGACTCCCCTGGTGTTGCTAGTGTCTATGGACGGCGGTGATCACTTAACATCAGGTGAACCGACTGTTCGTTTGCCTCCTATGATATAAAAAAAAATAGTTTTTTTTTCAGAAATAAAAGAATTTGGCCCATGCCTATGCGTATTACTGTACATATTCGACAAATCTTTTTGGTGGAGGTTTGAAAAGTTTAAAAAGATTCTATATTTTTATAATAATTGATTTAAGAATAAGACCAAAACAGGAGCATGCTCGTGGTGTAGATATAAGTTATACGTTATAAACATATTTGTTCTAGCATCATTACCCGAGTGAATAATAGAGGAGTATGGACGGAACGCCGGCCACGTTTTTAACCGACTTCAAAAAAAGGAGGAGGTTATCAATTCGACTGTATTTTTTTTTTTTTGTTTGTTACCTCATAACTTTGGACTGGGTGAACCGATTTTGATGATTCTTTTTTTATTTGAAAGCTGGTGCTCCCGTGTGGTCCCATTTTAATTTGGTCCAGTTCCGACAACGGCATCCAGTGCAAAACCGTATAAGTTTTAAATTTGCATTAAGTATGTACACGACAAATAGACGAATAACTCAATATCACGCTAACCGATTTCGATGATTCATTTTTTATTGGAAAGGTCGTACTTCAAAGGTAGTTTGATGAGAGTTTGGTTTGGTTCTGATTATGGGATCCGTGACAAAGTAAGAAAACTTTCAAGAAACGAGCCTACTCCTTTCTTAAGGGCCGGCAACGCATCTGTGTTTCCTCTCGTGTCGCAGGTGTCCATGGGCGGCCGTGATCACTTACCATCAGGTGACCCGTATGTTCGTTTGCCACCAATATTATAAAAAAAACTCTTCAATTCTTAGGAGCCTATTGTGCTTATGTTCGTTGCTGTGTTGCAACATGACGCAAGCATTGTAATTACATCACTTAAGGACTATTATGTGTGAAGCGATGTAGCCGAGTTGGTGGTAGAAAAAACGATCGCGGATTATTGATAAGGTTGCGTTTGTACCAAACGTTACTTATTGTACAACCAATTGAAATCATTCCATACCGCAAAAATGCGCATATTTTAATATACTTAAGGCGGAACGGAGTTCGCGGGCACTGCTAATAAAATATATTTATGTACACTAAAAATGGAAAAATAAAGTAAATTTTCAAAAAAAAGTATTAAACGACTTCAATATCAATCAAAAACGCATAAGGCACTAAAAAGCGGAAAATAAATAGTTTATCAAATTAACCAAATTAAATAAAACATATGAATATGTGTGCTACCTAGAGATATATTAGAAGTCGGTGCCAACTGAAAATCGTATCATCTACATAGGTACAAAAAGTTTAAGTTCACTCTCGCGTCTCTGTAATACTTTTCTACCAGGAACAAATTTGAAATTTCGGTTGGCACCGATTTCCAATACATCTCTAGGTAGCACACATATTCATATGTTTTATTTAATTTGGTTAATTTGATAAACTATTTATTTTACGCTTTTTAGTGCCTTATGGGTTTTTGATTGATATTGAAGTCGGTTAATACTTTTTTTTGAAAATTTACTTTTTTCTTAAACATATGTGATTCAGCTTTTGCGCTTTGATATTAATGTATCATCCAGGTAAAATATTTCTTTGATAATCTCATCACATAAACAACTGCTCATTTACTTCTTCTCGATATGTATAATATACCAGTGTAGCGACACAGTATAGCGTGTGCATAGCAATTTGTCTGCGTAGACAAATTGCGAGGCACACGCCCGACGCTGCTGGCCGCAGTCCCCTCCAACCGATCGTAGAATATGTCCGTGTATACATTTGTATTAATAATTGTTTCAGTTAATGTTACAAAATAAATACCATTATATGAGATAAACGGTGTCTTTATTGACCTCACTGATAAAATTGGTAAACCAGTATCAATTAAAGCGTATAAAAAAGCAGCTACCAACCGAAATTGGATCAATCACTGCAAATAATGTAGTTCTAATTACATATGGTCACGAAATTTTAATTATAAGAATCGGCTAATAGACTATACGAGTTATTTCGATGCCCAGTGAAGAAATTCCCTTTCACATTTTCCTTTTAACCGTACACTTTGACGCAAAACAGATGGTGCGCCATTTTCATCTCAGCTTTTACGATATTTATTCGAAACCGTTTGAACTGATTTTCAAAGACCGCGGGGAACCGTTTCCGGTTGTTAACAATGAGAGATATAACGTAGGGACGTAAAATTTTATTCGCACATTCAGATTTTCTTTATCTAGTTGTAAAATATGCTTTGAGGTTGACATGAATGAAATTAACAATTTAAGGTTTGATTCTCTAACCTATTCTCTGACTGATAGTGTAAGATAAAATTGCAGGAGAATAATTAACATTCATATATTTGTTGATAAGAAGCAGTGCTGGGAAAGCTGTGACCGGTTACTAAGAAAATGGTTGGCAGTTTATGCTGACATACAAGATGTTCCAACTCGATTCTCAGGATTAGACACCCATTAACACTGAAACCAGGACTGAAATTTGTTAGCTATAGTCTGTAGTGACTAGTTTCAAGTGAACTGAGTAACATAAAGAAAGAAGTTAAATTAAGATGTAAAGGAACCGATAAAATCTTAAAGCAGAAATGTAGTCGACTTGCAAGTACTATTCCCATTACACATCAATACATATGATGATGTTTCTAACCGTCAACTATCCAGGTTTCATAGAATACCCTACCACAACGCTTTGTGTGTTGGATTCGGAACCACGAAAATCGATAGACGATACGCAAGCTATATCATTACTAAACCATTATTCTTTATAAAGGTACAATTCAGTGGGACGATCAAGGTATTTAAATTCAAAATGATCGGCTTTCACCCAAATTACTTTCTTTGTGTGTTTGCCGTTAAAGGTGTATTAAGAATTGATCAATACCATTTAGATTTTCTTCTGTCTAATAAAATTTCGTTAGTACCTACTACTTATTGTAAAAAAAATTCTCTCTTTCTAGCTTCTTCGAAGTGATGATGGCTTAATTTATAGCCTATTCGGACGCTGCGTCGATGGACGTTGGTTAGAATCCTTGTAATTCAGTCGGAGCTTTCGATGAAGGAAAATATAATGATGAAACTATGGCACTATAGTACGGCTTTTTCTAAGTCCGTCTGACTAGCCTAGCTACCACCCTCAAGTTGAAAATCTGTCGCCAAGCGCCTGTTAGTGTATTCCGGCAGCTGGACTTGAAAGCCAGTCTCCTCAAGGCTTAGCGTGATTATTATCTTAGACCACAATGTCATTTAACAGCAGATGGAACTGTGGTCAAACGCTATACCTATAAAGAATAAAATAAAAAAATATTTCTGGTAAAAAATAAAAAATGTGAGATCAGCCATAAATGTTTTTCTTTTTCATTTCTCTCTGTCCTTTATATCCATTCAGATATTTTGCACTCCTTCAAATTCTACCCCTTTCTACTTCGTTTTGAGTCGGTCTCGGGGTTCCTGATCATAATGCCAAATTTCCTATATTTCTCTTTTTTACGTGACTTTACCAACCCAATCTTCCGCCGCATATCCAACTCTGCATCTTCGTTAATGTAACTTGAATGGTATGGACATTCTTTTGGGTTAAGACCCACGTATAATTACCTTACACCAGGAACGATCTAGTAAATAAAACCTTAGAGCTATTTGAGTGTTATATACACAAGCAACTTCTCGCCATTTTATCCGCGTTGCGACTATCCTATCTTACAACATTCATATTCTTAAGCAAGCATTGCACTGAAATCCCCAGCGAGGGAGTAGATGTGGTCAACCTAAGCAGACTTGACAAGAATCTGTGTTGGCAGTCTTCAAGATTAGGCTTACTTGAAGTGGAGTGGAGCGTGAAGCCATCGACAGAACGAGATGGAAAGGCATCGTGTCTGCCCTCTGCTCCGACAGTTTAGGGACATGGGATCTCAACAGAGAGAGAAATATAAACATAAAGACTTCGATACATTTATCGATAGAAATCGCATCGTTTTCGTGATATATCTAAGATTCATTAAATAATGAATAACTTTGAATGTTAAACGAATATTCATTTCAAAAATGGTAAAAATCTTAACCAAAATGCAATCCTTTAACGGTGTGATGAATTAATTATATTAAAGTAAACAAGAATAAAATAATTTTGCTTTTAATATAAAAAATAAATTAATTAAAACGCTCTCTGTATAATTTGTTTACTTCAAAAATTTATATTTATTTATGCTTACCAAGTTAATAAACATCTTTTGGCTTTTAAAATTAATAAAGGCCCAGTTACTTAATAAGGAAGTTACTTACATATTAATTCCTCTATTACACCGAATGCGAACATGTGCGTGTATATCATATTCAGTTCTAGATGACATTTCATTCAATATTTTGTAATAGGGTTTCTATTTATATATTTCTAATTTTTTTGTAATGAGAATCGAATTTTCATAGTTGCTTTGTTACCATGAGTGAAATGTTAAACCCACAATATACTCAATTACCATGCAATGGTTTTACGGCGCTGACATCACGCATTTGTGAGCGCAGTCTGACTGTCTGCTAAGGCGTTAGTCGTTTACATAACTCTGTCGTGTCCGGACCATTATTAGGTAAAATAAAATATACGTTCCAATATAACAAGTCCAAAGTAGCCAAAGTTTCATTAGTTTAGAAATTTCAAGCATATATCTCCTCAATTATATGCAATGTTCAAGTATCCCATCACTCCAGAAAAAAAGAATAAACGAATTAATCATTTAAATTTCTTCCCTCCATACCAAAACTAATAGCGAACTGCGAATAAGGTAGTCTACTTTGATAATTAAATACTGTTGATTTCACAATAACAGAATTATCCGAATTAGTTTCAAATCGTAAAAAGAGATCTCAGTAAAGGTGGCCATATACATACGGAATTCCGTTTCGGGATTTCGATTCGAAATATCGATTCGGGATTCCGTACATATTTCACTCATATACGTTTATTTCCGTTAGGAATAACAAGGTTCAGTTGAGAGACGACAACCATTGAGTTCAGATATTTTAACAGCGATGAACGATGATTTTCTACTTGCGATTGCATTGTTGCTGTATCTTGCTAAGAAGAAGAAAATACGTTCTCGTTACTGGGTACATCCATTCAACACTCTAAGATTGCAAGACAGCTTATATATAAACTGACTGACTAGCGTTCCGTACGGAATTAACGAATGTGTGATGCGACTCATACAAAATCTATGAAAGAGATGCATTCGAAACAGTTTTTTTCTGTGCGAGATTCCGAACGCACAGGCTACCATACGGAATTCCAAATCGGACAAAACTACGAACGGGCACTGTATGTTTGTGATAGGTCCATAAATTTGTATAGATTTAATGCGTTCGAAATCCCGATACGATATTTCGAATCGAAATTCCGAAACGGAATTCCGTATGTATGTGGCCGCCTTTAAACCTGAGGCTTCTTACACGTTAATTACAATATAATGATGATAAAATATATCTTATGTGATAATAATTAGTTTAGATGACATACTTATATCTCTTTTTATATTAACGCTTGTTTAATGTATTGAATTTTATGTGAGGTCAACTATTTTTTTTATAGCACGATAGCGGAGACAATCCTAGTTAAAATTTTGTATAAACACATAACCAGTCTAACTTTGTCTGCCAAATTACTACGGGACTCGATATTCTCTGCGATGGTAATAGATGTGTCTTGGGATTGTGGTGTCACAGTGATTGAGATTTTCTATTTTCTTTTTTTATATATATAATTGGAGGCAAACGAACAAGTTGGTCACCTGATGTTAAGTGATTACCACCGTCCATAGACACTAGCAACACTACAGGAGTTGCAAGTGCGTTGCCAGCCTGTGTTTGGGGGGAAGAGAGGGTAGGGGGAGTAGGAGGGTAGGTGGGTTTCCGGCGCTCTCACTGACCGAACGAAACGCAATAATGCAAGCACTGTTACTTCACATCGGTTCTCCGTGAGTCTGATGGTAGTACCCCAGGCGAGCCAACCCATTCATGCTGAAACCAGTAATAGCTTCAGCATGGCTCTACCACCTACCTTTTCTTAGCGTTGAACGCACAAACTTGTGCCTTATTAAAGTCGAAACGAACTAAATTGTCTCGACCCGCATCGGATATTTTAAATAAGGTATTTTCGATTTGAGACATAATCTGTACGCGTCTTTCTACCACAAAGGAACGAGCAATATTTGCACAGCCAATACACTATACATTTACGGTACTGTTATCTGAATAGTAATGAATGTCGCTAATGAATAATATGTTATTGATATGCAGCAAAAAAGGGCGGAAAATAATATTGTACCTTGCGGAACGCCAGCATTTATGTCCGTGCGTTCAAAGCAGTAACATATTATAATTAGAAGAGAATGGATAATTGTCATATCGGTTTCGCAAATACTAGAGTGGAAGCCTTTAGTTAACTCTTTAAATGTAAACAAAGTGTCGTGACCTTTAAAGCGAGTCCGCCAAGGCATTACATTTCTTTGAATTTTGTATCTTGTACGCAACAATTGACGTATCTTCTTTTGCTCAGAATATTTGACATTCAATTGAGGACTCTTCTTGGAGGTCTTCTTGAGTTATTGTTTTCTTGTCATTTAGTACGAGTTTGAAATAACTCAACCACCGTTTTTTGTTATAATCCTCATATCTCTATTAGCTTCAATCTTAGTGTATTTGGTCAATAATGTTCCTCCTACTTTTAGTAAACAAATTTCGTCTTTGAGGAAACTTCATTTTATTATAAAATGTAAAATAGTTTTAAACCATAAATAATTCGACCAAATTCATCAACAGACTTTTGACGCCAGTTTATTAAAACAGCTTTAGTCCATTGCCTTTTTACACTTATTCGGGTCAAACTATTTAAGTACAAAGGCTATTCACATAAGTTAATTACTTTCGTAATTATTAAGGGGCTGATGTTACTCGCGACCGCAAGAAGTGTACCTCTCATTCTTCCACACGTGCTTCCCGGGTCCTAAAGAGTAACAAATTTTTGACCGCTGCACTGTTCCACATGAATTAAACTTCGCAAGGAAAAATAGAGTAATCATTAAAGCGATGATAATGAAAGATGGACATTCTATTTACCCAAACGATTAATTAAAAAAGCAAAAGTTAAATTATTAAAAAAAAAAACATAATTTCGTGGTACTAAAATATACACAGGATATTATCTAGCAAATTGTAGCTAAAGGTTCAATAATTGTATTTACTGTTCGAAAATTAGTACTTATTCCTTTTTATTATTTGTGCAGGTATGTTTTATCTTATCCATTCTATCCGCGAATTGGTAATTAGACACTCTTGTTAATAGGAACTTGTGTGACATACACATAAAATCAATGCTATTAGAAAGCTGAAGAGTTTGTTTGGAACTACTGGTCCGATTTGCATAGTTCTTTCGGTGTTAGATAGCTCATTTATCAAGGAGGGCTATAGGCTATATATCATCACGTTAAGGCCATAGGAGCAGAGCACCAATGAAGAATGTTTCAAAATCGGGGTGCTTTTTCCTTTTGAGAGCTTCTGCTGCGTCTAAACGTTAGTCGAAAGTAACTATTCAACACGACGGAGTCGCGAGCATTGTAACTGTAAACTGTAAACAAATTAAAAATTGTTTCTCTATCATTATAACGGACAAGATATTTGCGAGTTAGTGGCAGAATCTTAGTATGTCATGTAATAATTAGGTTTTATTGTTTATTGATAAACCTGGGTTAATTAGACAAACACTATGTAATATTTGTTATTGTGCACAAGTGGATTAGAAGTAATAAGACGAATTCTAAGATTTACAACAACTTCCTGGACAGTTTTAACAGAGGCGCAACTATCTTGTTGAAATACTAAAAATACGCTGAATGTTAAAAAATCGTTTTCTTTTTTTCGTTTCAAGAGCTTCCGCTGCGTGTTAGCGTTAGCCCAAAGTAACTATTCCACGCGGAGTCGCAGGCAGAAGCTAGGGTTCAATAAAGAGGATTAGTTGCAAAAATAGGGAAAGCAGAAGACACCATGTTTTATTTATCCTCACAATGCGATACTGTAAGTTGAATGTAAAACAAATGATTACCTTTTATCATGGAACAAAGAATTAGAGTTTTGTTGGGATAGAAACAAAATTGTTGTATTCAGTGTCATATAAAATATTTTATGAGTTTTTATCAGCCGATATTACTGTAACATGGATTTTCTGTTATACATAAAAAGTGATAAAGATTGTCTCCGGCTGATAACCTTTGAGTGTTTTATATGATAGCGATAACCGTCGACCTCTCATGCTTTTATGTTAGCCTGGTACTTTCGCGCACCTGCTTATAGTTGGTGTGAAGAAAGGTCATAAAATATTATAAGCTATATGAATATAATGATGATAGATTATTTTAAGTAATGGTCCTACATACGCTATGGTTGGAGAATAAACTTTGATCATATCAATAAAAGCTGGAATCGTGCATGTTTTGCGTAAACCAAATCTGATTTAAAATCTAAATTTAGTACATTAGTAAACGTTCTGAAATTGTGTTATTTTAATACCAAATATTAATAGTATAATATAACAAAGTACCACAAATTGCAATTAAAATAGGTTACTTTTGAAGAGTCTATATAATGATTTAAATGAAATAATTCATGTGTTTACGTCAATCACTTTTAGAAATGGAAATTATTATTGCTCTGAGTTCGTTCTAGAAGAAGCGCATATAAGTAATGCGATTGTAAAATTGTAAGGCTTCTAATTCGTAAGTTTTTTGTCTAAGAATTACATAAAAATTCAATGTGTCCTTAAATATTCATGCGTGACTGGTTATAATCATTCAACAATCATGATAAATACGCAATTAATTATTGTAGCATGGACAATGTAAAACGATGGATTTTTGGTGCCAATGCACCATTTCTCTAATTGTACTTTAAGATCGATTATTCAAAAACATCACATAGACATCTCAGTATATTTATATCTCGGATACTCTTTACTAAATAGATGAGTATGAACAGTAGAACAAATTAAATTGTGACGTCCATAATTTGGGACCAAGTTTTCAGCAAAGCGATCTGAGTCTGCGTATGTGAGCTATTTTCCAAACTGCTCATCCAGTATACGTAGTGGTCATTGTAGAGATAAAGATATTTTATTAAACACGAAAAGTGGGATGTCCGGCTGGTTATAAAAACCCCGATAACAATATTTAGATTAGAATTAGTTTACCTGTCGCCGACACAAATATTATCATTTACATAATACGTATAAAAATTATGACAAGATAACAATAGTTGTGTAATATGACCTTTCATTTTGTTTTTATTTTCCTTTCTTTATTCATATTGAGAGACAATGACAATAAGAGACAAACATATTGACGCCAGATACAATTCTTGAGACTAACAATGTACCTTTTAAGTCCGTGGTAGTACAAAGGTGTAGAATTTTACACAGAAGTTAAATATCGTAGGTAAACACTAAGAAAAAATTATAAAAATGGCATCCATTCATTTAAAAAAATTGAGCCGTCACTGGACGCCTGGCAGATGTGAAACACTGAAATTGATTTGTATAAGTTATATGCATAAAAGGACAGATTACGGCAGGAATTACCTATGGCATAATGACAAGATAAAGCATTACAAATTTGTTCCATAAAATAATAACTGTTTATTTATTTTATTGTATAAATATTCATTTTTGAAATACAAAATATAAAAAATTAAAAGAAATCACCGCTAAGCGCAGGTGCGGTATGTTTGACGGCATTTCTCAAAGGGCGCTAGGTCGTCGGCGCATGACGCGTACCGTGAATCTTATGTTTATACTGATAGGGTTGCAAATATTTTTCAGTATTTCGTTAATAGTGCAAAGTTCGTGTTTTGCGTCGCCACGTCACGCCAATGCAAAATCAGATGTACCCACGCCTATAGATGTTTCAAATCAAAATCCTTAGTTTCCTTCTCCAAAAATAGACAAATTTTTAGTTTCGATAGGTGGTAGAGCCACGCTGAAGTTATTACCGGTTTCAGCATGAATGGGTCCGCTCGAACAGGGTAGTACCACCCGACCCACAGAAACACCCACGTCAAGTAACAGTGCTTGTATTGTTGCGTTTCGCTCCGTCAGTGAGAGCGCCGGAAGCCCACCTCCACTCCCCAAACACAGGCTGGCAAAGCACTGCGACTCTCGTGGTATTCTCGTGGTGGTCTATGGACGGACGGCGGTGATCACTTAACATCAGGTGAACCGACTGTTCGTTTGCCTCCTATGATATAAAAAAAAAATTGTTGTTTTTTTTTTTTCAGAAATAAAAGAATTTGGCCCATGCCTATGCGTATTACTGTACATATTCGACAAAATATTTGCTGGAGGTTTGTAAAAGGTTAAAAAGTTTCTATATTTTTATAATAATTGATTTAAGAATAAGACCAAAACAGGAGCATGCTCGTGGTGTAGATATAAGTTATACGTTATAAACATATTTGTTCTAGCATCATTACCCGAGTGAATAATAGAGGAGTATGGACGGAACGCCGACCACGTTTTTTCTTAAACATATGTGATTCAGCTTTTGTGCTTTGATATAATGTATCATCCAAGTAAAATTATTCTTTGATAATCTCATCACATAAACAACTGTTCATTTTCTTCTTCTCGATATGTATAATATACCAGTGTAGCGACACAGTATAGCGTGTGCATAGCAATTTGTCTGCGTAGACAAATTGCGAGGCACACGCCCGACGCCGCTGGCCGCAGTCCCCTCCAACCGATCGTAGAATACGTCCGTGTATACATTTGTATTAATAATTGTTTCAGTTAATGTTATAAAATAAATACCATTGTATGAGATAAATGGTGTCTTTATTGACCTCACTGATAAAATTGGTAAACCAGTATCAATTAAAGCGTATAAAAAAGCAGCTACCAACCGAAATTGGATCAATCACTGCTTATAATGTAGTTCTAATTACATATGGTCACGAAATTTTAATTATAAGAATCGGCTAATAGACTATACGAGTTATTTCGATGCCCAGTGAAGAAATTCCCTTTCGCATTTTCCTTTTAACCGTACACTTTGACGCAAAACAGATGGTGCGCCATTTTCATCTCAGCTTTTACGATATTTATTCGAAACCGTTTGAACTGATTTTCAAAGACCGCGGGGAACCGTTTCCGGTTGTTAACAATGAGAGATATAACGTAGGGACGTAAAATTTTATTCGCACATTCATATTTTCTTTATCTAGTTGTAAAATATGCTTTGAGGTTGACATGAATGAAATTAACAATTTAAGGTTTGATTCTCTAACCTATTCTCTGACTGATAGTGTAAGATAAAATTGCAGGAGAATAATTAACATTCATATATTTGTTGATAAGAAGCAGTGCTGGGAAAGCTGTGACCGGTTACTAAGAAAATGGTTGGCAGTTTATGCTGACATACAAGATGTTCCAACTCGATTCTCAGGATTAGACACCCATTAACACTGAAACCAGGACTGAGATTCGTTAGCTATAGTCTGTAGTGACTAGTTTCAAGTGAACTGAGTAACATAAAGAAAAAAGTTAAATTAAGATGTAAAGGAACCGATAAAATCTTAAAGCAGAAATGTAGTCGACTTGCAAGTGCTATTCCCATTACACATCAATACATATGACGATTTTTCTAACCGTCAACTAGCCAGGTGGGTTTCAGAGAATTCCCTACCACAAAGCTTTGTGTGTTGGATTCGGAACCACAAAAATCGATACACGATACACAAGCTATATCATTACTAAACCATTATTCTTTATAAAGGTACAACTCAGTGGGACGATCAAGGTATTTAAATTCAAAATGATCGGCTTTCACCCAAATTACTTTCTTTGTGAGTTTGCCGCTAAAGGTGTATTGAGAATTGATCAATACCATTTAGATTTTCTTCTGTCTAATAAAATTTCGTTAGTACCTACTACTTATTGTAAAAAAAATTCTCTCTTTCTAGCTTCTTCGAAGTGATGATGGCTTAATTTATAGCCTATTCGGACGCTGCGTCGATGGACGTTGGTTAGAATCCTTGTAATTCAGTCGGAGCTTTCGATGAAGGAAAATATAATGATGAAACTATGGCACTATAGTACGGCTTTTTCTAAGTCCGTCTGACTAGCCTAGCTACCACCCTCAAGTTGAAAATCTGTCGCCAAGCGCCTGTTAGTGTATTCCGGCAGCTGGACTTGAAAGCCAGTCTCCTCGCGGCTTAGCGTATTATTATCTTAGACCACAATGCCATTTAACAGCAGATGGAACTGTGGTCAAACGCTATACCTATAAAGAATAAAATAAAAAAATGTTTCTGGTAAAAAATAAAAAATGTGAGATCAGCCATAAATGTTTTTCTTTTTCATTTCTCTCTGTCCTTTATATGCATTCAGATATTTTGCACTCCTTCAAATTCTACCCCTTTCTACTTCGTTTTGAGTCGGTCTCGGGGTTCCTGATCATAATGCCAAATTTCCTATATTCCTCTTTTTTACGTGACTTTACCAACCTAATCTTCCGCCGCATATCCAACTCTGCATCTTCTTCTTCTTCTGCATATTCTTTTGGGTTAAGAGCCACGTATAATTACCTTACACCAGGAACGGTCTAGTAAATAAAACCTTAGAGTTATTTGAGTGTTATATACACAAGCAACTTCTCGCCATTTTATCCGCGTTGCGGCTATCCTATGTTACAACATTCATATTCTTAAGCAAGCATTGCACTGAAATCCCCAGCGAGGGAGGAGATGTGGTCAACCTAAGCAGACCTGACGAGGATCTGTGTTGGCAGTCTTCAAGATTAGGCTTACTT